>CAJNOQ010008892.1:0-10758 GCA_905250885.1 Didymodactylos carnosus | reverse complement strand
GATATTTTCATTACGAACTCGTGTTAAGTCCTTTACGAACTTCCGATAGTTTTTGGTTACGAACTTCGACTAAACTGCTTTAAATGCTTTAATATACAGTTCCGAACTCCGAAGGTGGAGATTCGAAACTCGGATTCATCGTGACGAAATGATAATTTCCCGTATTTTTCTCTCTTCAAATTAAATTATAAATACATCTCATTTATATACAGTCTTGTATCTGAAACATAGGGGAACGCAGTAAAACTTTAATAATTAATTAACTATAGATTCCAAAATATCACTGGGACACCTTGTCAGTTGTTTTACATTCTTAATTAACAAGTGAACAAGTTCTATATTTTACACATGGGAATTATTAGGAATAGGAAACATTCTGTCTATGGAAATTGTACTGAAAGACATGCATACTATAAAACGACACAAAATCAAGCAGAAAGCTAACCATAATGACTAACATAAATATTCAAGACACTTTGACCGTTGACATTGATATTACAGATATTATTCGAAATAATCCACTATTAAACAAAGTAACACATGTCGTATTCGCGAATTTTCGTTCAAATGTACCAAATGCCAATGAATTTCCTGAAGCTAATTTGAAGAAGATCATTCAGAGAAAAGTACGTTATTCGGAAATAGCTCTATACTTCAATTTTGTTGTTTTTTGCACTTGGATGTGAATACTTTCGACAGTACAATCATACACTCATTAAACATACCGCCTTCATTTTCCTTCCTTTTCAATTTGATTGATTTTATTCAAAGAATAAATTGTATATCTTCCCTGAAATATTCATTTAGCAGAATAAAATGATTCTGTTCTAATTACTTTAGTCAGAAGGGAAAGCCAGAAAGTCGAAGTATTAGAAAAAAGTCTTATACCAACAAGAAAGAAATACTTTAATTTTCACTGCATCGATCAAGGATATTGACAGCATCATATCTCAAAAACTGAGCAGTATTCAGTTTCAGAAAATAGCTTTATATGATGCTCCAATTCAGTGTTTTAAACTGATATAAAAGGTTAAATTAAATTTCGTGTAATTAATTCGGTTTTAATTCATCAAGTTGACGGATTACAAATTAATTTCATACTAAGTACTATCTTCCTTAAACGAATGTTTCGATAAAAATATAAAATTTTTTTTCTTATTTTGTTCTTTGTAAAAGAAATACCGTTTTATGTATACTTACATATCATACGTAATCTGAAATTTGACAGAAAAGGTCGATCTGTTTTGCCAAACGTCCTTTTAACATGTGTGTCTAAAGATGTATCTTCAGTATAACTCCGTGTATCTTACAGGTAGATTATTTGGGCTCAGTACAGAAAAATAACATAACTTACTATGACCTTCTGTTCTGAAATCCGTCTTTAAAATGCTCTGCTTATTTAAGTTAAATGTCTTGAAAAGTAAAGCCAAAATCGAAGCCGGTCATCACAAAATATAATCTCATCATTATAGGAGTAATTCGATAACCGTTGTAATTAAAAAGAAAAAGGTAAAAGAGCAATTTATGATTTCTCATAATTCAATTGCAAGTAGTTGCATAGATCTGAAATTTTTCTTCATAGGTGAACGACACAGGATTCCAACCAAATGATCTGTGCGTCGGTACCTCGACATTAATTCAGCCAAAACGTACTCATTCAAGTACTTGTAGTCAAGCACGAAAGCGTATCAAAACCGTTCAGTCAGCCGTAATTAATGTGCATTCTACTACTTCTGATGAACAATCTCCGCTAAAGTAAATTTTCTTCTTATTCTAAGATAATATGTATTATGTATACGTTTGTATTTTACATACAGGTTACGTGATAGATCAAAATTGATAAAAACACAATATGATGATATGACATATTATGAATCAGAAGGAGAAGAAGACGATGAATTTACCGATGACACCTTCTTATCAAATGTACAACTTTTAGAGATCAACATAACATAACTGATGAAGCTATTAGAATCTTAAATCAGTTGGGATTAATATACGGCTCATGCCCAACATTAAATCATTTAAGAAAATTGAGAGCAACGTTGAATAAAAATATTCCAATTAAGAAATATGATTAAGATGAGTTATGCGAACTTTGATGATCACCAGTATCGTTATGTAATAGCTAAAAGCATCTATTATTTATTTCTTGTAGGTGCGTATTTATATATAAATGATGCTATTAAACTATTGATTCATAGTGATCCATCTGTCCTGAATAATGCTGATAACCACAAAATGCATATCAAGCATAATCTGGATGGCACCACTATGCATGATCAAGTATTGAATAGTTGATCATGCATATTGAAATAGGGAATATATAAAAAGAGATATAGATGCAGCAAGTTAGTCTCATAACAGTTAACTTGATATTGTTGAGAGGACGATGATCATCGATTTGAATCTACGCGTTTTTCTGTAGGACAGACATGTTTCAGTCCCATCGGGACAATTGCGGTGTAAAATTGTTACTCTTTGGATCCCTGAATTTCGGTGCTTTTCTCTGTTCCAAATCGGCGACGCTCAATCCTTAAAAGGCTATGGGAGGCAGATGACTCGGAGATGCAATACGCTTTTTACACGTGATAAGTACGCTATCGAAGTTTTAGTTACATAAAAAGCTATGAATAAATCTGGTAAGCATAAAAACACATTGTTTCAGCTATTTCCGAATACCTTGTTCTACCGCAGTACAAATTTTACTCCTACATACTGCTTATATTCTTTATAGATCTCAACCGTTTTTTGTACATCTATTTTTTTACCAGCTGGGTAGTAAACTTGTGATGCGACATTCGTATAAACCTTTTCTTGAAAAAAACTGCCGCACCCAATAACATCGTGGTATGTGCTTATAAAACACTGCATATGAGCAAAAGTTGTTCTTCATCCGCACATATTTATACGCATACAAAGAAATATGTCGAAGCACGCTAAGCAATGAAGAAATACGCTAATGTACTTGCTTATAAGAATTGTGTTCTGCGAGTACACCGAGTGTTTTTTTCATCCGTCCCAAGTGCAAAGTGCATGGCAAGATTTGCCACATGTGGATGAGTATGCACATCCAAGCAAGAATGCACAGATATATCTTTTTTCTTGCATCATGAAAGGCTTTCCGTGTATTTGGGGTTGGAATGTGTCATCAGATCATCATTGTATTTTTCCTACTCTGACAATCTTGTATGTATTCTCTTCAGTTAAATCCAGATTCTCATATGTTTTCCAAGCGACTTCCATCAATTTTAAATCAATTCCATCACTTCAGTAATATTTCACGCTTATATTATCATTCAGTGATTGAATCAAAACAAACCATATCTAGTTTTGAACGTTTATCTTGTTTCTACGGTAATTGGGATACATTCGGTTTTACTGTTCATATGTCTGATGATCAAGAAATATTAATTGAAAATATTCCATCTGTTTTAAAACAATTACTCACCGCACATCCACGTATGAGACCACGTATACGTATTGATTATCGTCATCCTCCATATAGACGTATTAGACGAGAAACAGCATTGTTAGAGACCTATTCTGCAAATGATTCATTTCTGAATAATGATGAATTATTGAAACAATATTATTCTATTCATTATACAGACGACAATGAAAATGAATGGAAGAGATTGTGTACAGAGGGTTGTAACAGAAATCCATATATTGATGAACAATTAACAATTATCTTTCCCTTATTTCAGTTTCTTTTTCTTTTAAGTAAGAATGGCTCTACGGATAAAAATAAATTATTTCGTATGATCTTATTCAATAATCATTGAGTATCAGATGGAAGATCAGCATGTACAATCATCAATGATTATTTAACATTAGCTACTACCAATAATAAGAAATTGAACATCGGGAGTGTTCAACAGCCGTTTCTAGCAGATATAACACCAAAATTATGGCTATTCAATATTTATTTTTGGATGAAAATATTTAGTGACTATAGCTTTAAAAAAGAAGAAAAAAAATCCACGTTTCCTATAAAAGAACCATGTTCATCGAATAACACCAATAATTATCCTTATTATTTTTTACCAAGTGAAAGTAAATTTATTTTTCAATCTGACACTAAAGAATCGTATCAAGCCCTAAAACAGATCTGTCAATCTAAACAATTAACAATACACGGACCATTGCATGCTTGTCTACTATTAACAATCCAACATCAATTTTTATTACGATCTAGTGATGACGAATTCATAGAAACATTTCCCGTCGGTGTACCCTGTGATTTACGTAAACATTTACAATTACCCAAATCAATCGCTGGTTATTATGCTAGTTCAGCAACTGTTAATATGGGTCGTTTTCCATTAAGACCTACAAAATTTTGGTCATTTGCTACACAATGCATAGTACAAACAAAAAAGTCTATAAATGATGGTAGTGTTTATTTTAACATACACTGGTTAGATAAGCTAGTAGACAATTCAAAATTATTCTATTCTCTATTAGTTAAAAACTCATTTTATAATGGTTTAATATGAGAATTTGATTTTGTTAATAATGGTCGTTATCCGTATAATAATATCTATAATGGTAAAATTGAGGTACACAGGATACACGGGGCTGATCTAGCAGCAATTTATCGAACACGCACATGTATTGGACTACAATGCGCTGAACAAATGAATGTAACTCTGATGCATGAATTTATGAATGATGACACCGCAACTGCATTTTTAAAGAATTATGTTAAAATTATGGAAAGATGTTCAGTACGATGAACATGTTACTCTACATGATATATTCTATACGAGTAAATATTCACCGTGGACTAATAATTAATCTTTATCTTTACTGCGGATCGGTGGGAGCTATGTGCATCTCCTAGCCGTCATCCTTCTTCACATGAGACCAGGATAAAAATTCAGTTAGCTAATAAAAAAATAAAAAATTTGTCTAATAAACTAGAAAGAACGTTCACCAAACGAAAACGCATTACTACGTATATTTATAAAAATATCGAAGCGTTTTCCGTGAAGTGCGAACAGGTTTCTGTGAAAGACCAAAGCGTTTTCAAGCTGTTGTCGCTAATAAACCGAACTTGCTAAAATCCAATTGAAAGTGCGCAAAAGGACGGGGCGCATAAGAGGTCGACTTGGGTCACTCCCGTTTTTGAATAAAGAATGGCCCATCAAGCATAAGCAGAATGCCATCGTAAATAGGTCTATGAGGATATTTATATACTTCTTACAACTTGTGTACAACTCTTATTCCGACAGAGTACAATTATACAAGATTGTTGTTAAGTTCTTAATTCCCCAAGCAAATATCACCTATGAGAAAAATCTAGGTACATTTCGTCTGTAATCGGGCCATACACGACTAGTTTTCATCTAGATTACTAGCTGGAAAAGGGACTTTTAACTAGCTGCGTCTGCAGGCGCATCTAGTAATAGTTGAATCGATCGATTATCGGGCGATAAATCGCTAGGTGTAACTAGAAAAAATCTAGTAATCACCCAGTTACTAGATTTCCACTGTCGTTATACAGTAGTTGCAATCGAGTAAAAATCTGGTAATCTAGATGAATCAGGCGATACTAGATTTTTTTTTATGCTTGGGTCAATCAATTCAAACTTCAAATATTAATATTCATACCGTGTATAACATAGACAACGCCCGAAGCTTTTTTATCTCGGTTTGTTATCAATGGTAAGACACATTTACCGCAAAAATTGATTTCTTACCGAATTTTACTCCCATAATTTTCTTTTTACCGAACTTATTTTCCATAGATTTTTTGGGCTGATTATACAATTAAGTGGATTCTACAACATAACATTTAGCATAATATAACAACCACCTAGGATCATTATTAGTCAATTTGATGTTTACTCTCTCTATCTTAAACTGTTTCTTTTTTTCTTTCTCAGGTAGATAAGAGATTCTCACTTTTCTGTTATATACGTGTTGTTACTCTTCACTCACTTGGATAAAGAAGACAATTATGGCATACGATTACAACTACGAAGTGAAAAAAGCTCAAACGGTTGCTGTATGGATTATTTTCATGTTGATATTGAAAAATATTGTTCTTTTGATCACTATGGCTGTGGTGAGGAAGCGTGCTGGCCGATTTCGTGTACCGGAAGATATTACAAAGTTTGGTGGTGAAGTGCACACGGATATCAACAATGACTGGTCATTGGGTGGAAGAATAAATCGTTGTTTGGCCAATGACGTTGAGTATGTTCCCTACATGTTGATCTTGTACACAATCATCTTTTGGACTTGGCAAGTAAAGAAAGAAGGCGGTCTACCTTATTATAATCATCTATTTGCACGTGCACTCGTCTATGGTATTATGATAGTTATAGCGCGATATTTACACAATTTATGTTACATATTTAGAATAACCTATGGAAGAATTGCCGGATTCTTCCTAACAATCCTGGTACTTTTCATTATGGCATTGGATGCTTGCTATTACATCACGAAGGGACTTATCAACATGAAATAGTAGAGTGTTTTCTGCAAAAGTTATGCATGTAAAGCCATTAATCAAAACCAAATAAAATACTATTAATACCTGATATCAATACATAAAACTTTGATATTATATTACGGGTGTTGATATATTATCATTACGATCTAAAACTTTTATTTCGGATTCAGAACCCTAGTGTTGTCTTTTAGGAGCTATACTATCGCAGAAATGGTTGTGAAAAATATTTGTCGACTTTTTCTAAACAGAAACCACGCCGTTCATTCTACTTGATGATAACAAACTCTCTTGATGAGCACTGAAATCCAATTCCATAAGTTTCAATACCATTGCTTCTTTCTTAAAGAATGTTAGGACATTTCAAACTTCTGCTGCTGTGAACCATCTTACAACATGCATACATTATAGAATCCACTTAATTGTATAATCAGCCCAAAATATCTATGAAAAGTAAGTTCGATAAAAAGAAAATTATGGGAGTAAAATTCGGTAAGAATACAATTCGCTTTTTCGGTAAATGTGTCTTACCATTACCGCGATAAAAAAGCTTCGACTGCTGGGTGATTCCATGAGAAACCTCCCATTATATATAAAATGTTCTGCAAACTCGATGAAACGTTTTATTTTTTCGATGACTAACAAAATATTGCCGTTCACAGAGAAGGGGGGTTAAATTCTAAAGCGGGTTTCCTTACATTATTCATTTTTAAGCAACAGGAATATATACAATCAATTCCTCTCTTTATAAGCTTGCTCACAAATCAACATTTGGATATAGACGGTTAGTTGGTGGTACCCACGGAAAAAATTTTCGAATAAAACCGCGGTTAACCGCGTTTTTTTAGCTCACTGCGGTTTCCCTGCAGCAAACCGCGGTGTCATTCGAAAAAACGCGAGTAACCGCGGTTTTATTCGAAAACTTTCTCCGTGGGTAGTGCCTGTATAAATATCAGTGTATTAAAAATAGTAAACTTTTGACGCCTAGAAAAAAAGGCTATATTCCCAGACAAATTCAGATAAGCAGATTTGTAGTGCTAAATGTGCTCTCCAGTTAGGCATTAATCGGTTTTCAGGCGTCTTAATAATTGTTGAAATTAGAGTTTTTGAATTGATTCAGAAGGATCAGTAGTTCTTTGCTTTCTTGTCACTGGCTGTTTCGTTGATTTGGTGTTTTTTTCCTTCTGTTAGTTTACATTTCCTGGATTTTACTTCATTTTGTAAAAGTTGATTTAAACACAGTAACATCTAAAGGCTGTAGGATGTGGGTGGTGTGAGGTAGTAAAGAAAGAAGAATTACTTGCTGTTCGATAGCTGTCTGAATTAAACGAACATGGTATTTATTTATTGGTATTTACGAACGAGCGTCCTTTAGAATTTAATCAGACCATTATCCTAATTTGCATACATTTAGATACAGGTTACAATTTACCATCAAATGGATGGATGGGAGCAGAAAGATTTCATCAATGGTTTACTAATATATTTATTGAAGGCAAATACAAGAGATATTCAGCGACAAATATTGTTATTATTAGATGGGCATAGTTCTCATAAAAGTATTCGTTTAATTCACACAGCTATTGAACAGCAAGTACGTTCACTTTTATGAGAACTATGTCCATCTAATAATAACAGTATTTGTCACTGAATATCTCTTGTATTTGGTTGCAACAAATATATTAGTAAAAAATAAAAAATCTGTTTAAAAAAATTATTGTTTCAGAAACCTTACAACAACATATTGAATATCAAATACATCTATCAATAACAAGAAAAAAATTATATAATGGTTATTTTAATTATCAAAAAAATAAACAAGAAACAATAAATACAAATAAAGAGAATAAATACTGAATGTATTAAATTTTTTGGCAAAATCATTGGCACTGGTATGATTAAAATAACGGAAACAGATCTTATTTAAGCATTTAACAGAAGAAAAAAAAATTAGATATTGTTTCAACGACAGATGAACGCTCCTCTATACTTGACGAGTGTAGTTTGGAATATGAAATGCCTGCTGAAGAGGAGATCTTCGACGAAGAATTCTCTAGACTTTCGAAGACCTGTTGATGAAGAAGAAATGCTACATCAGCGGCATATATATGGGAGAACACCGGCTCGGTCTTCTCCGAACGTCTACATTTCAGCGGATCGAATGTCCTGTGATGACGAGTTACCCGCTTTAACTAGACATGCATACAGTACAGAGAAGACGTACTCAACAGCATCCAATTCATCAAACCAATCAGAATCAACATCATTCAAACAAACTCATACTCAAACAATTGTTGTTAAAGATTGAAATCCTCAAACACCATATGACGAAACTCAAAACATCAAAAGCTTTAGAAATTGCATATCAAATATATTTAACAGAGCCTGAATCGTATCGTCAATCACCATCATTTTATTTTGATGTATCGTCCTATTTCTTGGTGTATCGGATATTTTCTAAAATTCACAGGTCTGATGAAGTTTTTCTCCGTGATTAAAACTAGCACCTTAGAAAACTGATTTTGCCCCCCCCCTCCTGGACAAATTTTCGCATCTAAACTTTTCTCGCCTTAGATGCACTTTACTTAAGGTATTTCTTCATTTCGTCTCTTTCACCCAAAGCAAACCTCAACTACTGTATACCACCTTCATAGAGAATTTCACGGGCCACAAAATGATATATAAAACGTTGAGATCAATGTGGGCCTGGGTGTCCTAATACTACTGGAGAGTGATATTTTCGCGGCTTCAATTTATTTCATAAGATGTACCGGGAAATATATTTTTCAATAAAACAGAATTATTTTTTCGTATTTTAACGTAAATAGGAAAAGATATATGAAATAGTTGTATGAAGTGTATTCAACCATAGAATAATTTGGCCTCGATTCACTTCTTGTTTGAGAAAAAAAGAAAGAAAAAAAGACGTGATTCCTTTCCTTCTGCTTTTTTTGTTAAATGACAGTAAATAACACTTTGTGTATGTCGTTCCGTATTTTCTTTGTGCGAAAGGTGTAGTGGCTTCAGGTAACATTAATTATCTGTGCAGAAAACAGTCACAAGTGTCGGTTTCATAAAGCTGGAAGAACGAAATTGACGACCATCTTAATTACTCAAACTTTTGGAAGTGACGTATCTAGAAATCTGTCAAACCTCAATCTGTTTTCTGCACATGTAATTAATGTTAACTAAAGCCACTGCACCCTTTGCACAAATAGAATACGGAACCGCATACACAAGGTGTTATTTACTGTCATTTAACAAAAAAAGCAGAAGGAAAGGAATCGTGTCTTTTTTCTTTCTTTTTTTCTCAAACAAGAAGTGAATCGAGACCTAATTATTATACGGCTGAATGCACTCTATACAACTATTTCATATATCTTTTCCTATTTACGTTAAAATACGTATATAATTTTGTTTTGTTGAAAAATATATTTTCTTAAAAGTACTGAACATGGGTTGTACTTCTGGTCGTGCAAGTGGAAGCGAAAGAGGTTTAATTTTCTCAGCAAGAATAACAAATAAGTGCCCTAAACCAGTTGATTGTGAAGTTCACTATACGGCCTCTGATCTTAGTAAAGATGGTAATAATTATCACCATACCGAACATGTTTCAAGCAAATTAAATGCACGAAATGGTGTGATGAATGCAGAACCAAAAATATTTACTCCACCACAAGCTGATCAATCAGTAGGTATGCCAATTTGGAAAATTGTTGTTACAAAAGAAGATGGCACAACAATGGAAATTAAAGAACCGTTTAAAAATATTCTTCATGGTGGAAAAACTAGCGGACAATTTATTATTAAAAACAATGGTATTCAATCAATTAAATCAAAGTAAGAAAAAACTATATGAAATACAAACAAGTATTTAAACAAACAGTAGTAAATAGCTAAATTTATTTCTAATCTATTTTTTCTGCTCAGTGTAAAATAAAACTACAACTACAACATACAGATTTCAAATTAGTCGGAGTATTAAAGTGCTTTTTGAGAAATTTCTTTAATGCATACATACATGATTTTATTCAGAGCTACAGATCTATACGACAAATTATTTTCAGTAAATGACTGTTTACTAAGTAAACAACTCTGTATATCTGGCGATTTTATCTGAACGTTGAGTTTTGCACGTATCACTGCAAATCATACGATCAAATCATAACGTACTGAAAAAAATTATAGGAACAGTCTTACAAATCTCACGAGGGAAGTACCCCAACTGATAAATCGCTTTTTCAACGAAACCGAGTGGACTATAGGTAGTCGACGATGCTGATTCCGAATATCAC
>CAJNOQ010008891.1:0-10761 GCA_905250885.1 Didymodactylos carnosus | reverse complement strand
ATTTATCAACGCAAGTTGAATCAGTGGCGGATCCAGAATTATTTTTTGATACGTGCGGTATACGATAAAAATGCGAGATATGTGCGGTCATCATAGAAACAAATTATTCTAAGAGAGATCTGCTGGGAAAAAACAGTTTTTTTGCTTAAAAGATACGAGCGGCCGCTCGTACCGCTCGCGGGCTGGATCCGCCACTGAGTTGAATGAAGTTCGAGAGCGACTTTTGTACTTTAATGAAAGCTGTACTTGAGTGACCCGGCGAAATAAACGTCTAGACGTCGAACATCCACTTTGCACGAAATTTCCCTGGTGGTATTTTGAACATTCAAAGAGGATCAACCGACTGTTTTCTTCACAAAAAAAATAGAACAGTCGCAGCTATTGGCAAGTTCTCGTTTGTCAAATAAGCATTTAGGTCATCAGTTAAGCATTCGTAAATTTGCCGCTTTTAGAATTAGACAACATCATGTCAGATAACGAACTTGATGATCTTCTGTCAAGATTGAGAGTCATCTGTACAAAGTAAGTTAACTGCTGTATCGAGTTTCTATCGTCCTTAAGACTGATCATATTTTAGGACAACAAATGCGACTGATGGAAAAGATTTGGGAAGTTTATTGAAGAAAATTGATGTATTGATTAACAGACGGCAAATGAAATGGCTGAGTAATCAAAAAAAGCTTGATGATCTTCAACGTGATCTCTTATTAAAAGAATGTGAAAGTACAAGAAATCGTGCTGCCTTAGAAAAAAAAGATGTTGAGGTAAAATGAATTTTTTCAGTTATAAATCAATTGGTGAAGCATGCGTTTGTTATCTTTAGGTAAATCAATTGCATAAAATGCTGGACAAAGCCGATAAAACAACAAGAGACATAATCAAAAAATATGACGATGAACTTTTTATTCTAACACAACAAGTAAGAGTATAAATAGATGTTTGTGCAAGAGTGAACTGAGAATTTTCTAGCGAAAACGATTCTTTTTTGTGAAAATTCGTTTCTGTAAAATCTTTTATTAAAATGAGTAAATACAATACGCTAACTGTTATATAAAGGACTAATCACTTATGTTTAATTGACTTCCCCAAGCTCTACTTTTGAATAACCTTCAACACCATTGCTTTTATTTGATATTACTTTACCAAATAATATTTATTTTCTTTGTTTTTAAAATGGTGAGTAGAACTGTCATTACTTCCACTATTTTCTGTTTTTGACGCTATGTTTTTCATGTCCGTAGTACTTACTTTTCTAGCTTAAAACTGTCCAGCAAGAACATGAGCGGTTACAAAAAACACACAAAAAACAAGAAAGCAAAACCGGTTTCAATACACGAGAAACATCAGCAGAAGTACGAAAACTTCAAGAATTAACAAAGGTACAAGAGAAAACATATTGTTTTAATAGAAATGATGTCTTTTTTATTTTAGAAATTAGAATTTGACAATAAAAAGCTACGTGAAGAGCAGGATGTATTGAAAGTGGATGATAATCGCAAACGTGTTCATTTTAATCTTGTATGGGCTAAACAATCAAATAATATTTTGGCAATTTTCTATTGTTCCTTTTTTAGGATGCACAAAAACTCAAAGATTTACAAGATCATATTCAGCAATCGCGTGAACGTGAACAAGCACTTCTTGAACACAATAGTTATTTAGAAACATTAGTTCAATCGTTACAACGCAGCAATGTAAAAATGAATAGTTACTATCTCATTAGTATGAAAATAAACAAATGTTTAGATGATTTAATTTAGAGTGCACCAGAATTGCGTGCTACACAAACTATTCTTGAATGTAAAATAAAAAGTTTAGAAAATGATATTGATTATTACAAACGTCGTTCAGATGATCAGGTATTGAATAACTTGATGTTTATTCGATTATGTTTTATGATATACATTCACGATCGTTGTAATCATTTTTAGAATATAAATGATTTTTCGTTACAAATTCGACGTTGCAATGAAGAAGTATTGAATGCAAAACGTGATATGAATCGTTTAAATTTTGAATTAAATGAAAAAAATACAACCATAGTAAATATGCATGCCAAAATTGAATGTTTAGAAAATGCATTGAAAATGTCTAATCAAAGAATGAATGCTCAGTTAGTTGAAATTGAGGTTTGTATGTTTTATTAATCTACTTTTCTTCTCCTATTACAAATGAATATTGTTTAGGATCTTCGTTCGCGTAATGATGATCTCTTGCGAAAACCAGCATCATCTATCACCATCATCAATCATGCTAGAAATGGAAGTGATGATGAATTACATCAACAACGACAACAACAACAACAGGTATTTCAAACATTTTATATAACAATTATTTACTTTTTCTATTTCATTTCGTATTTTAGAGACTGTCAACTACTAATGGTTATTGTTCTGATGTGTTAGCATCTAATAATAACAACAACGATTATTTTTCCTCTGATTTAAACAACGGTTTTAGAACAAGTTCGCCAGTGAAATCACCTGATATTCCAAAGTAATGTATTTTACATCTTATTCTTATCATAGTGATCTATTATATATTTAGATCGGTTTATCTATTCTAAGTTTAATGTTGAATTACACAACTCCAGATTAATGCTTTTAAAATCTTCTGTATTTTCATTTAGATATGTACATAATTTGAAGAAAGAATATGCCGCGTCTATCAATTTATATCAACGTGATTATGAAAATCGCGTATGATGAGTTCCATTTTAATTAACTATCTTTATGAGGACTGCCATCTTCAAAGATGCTATGTTACAGTACAAAATATTTATACTAAACTTAGTTTTTCACGTTTTATATAAATAAGTTAAAAAATTTCGGAAAAAAATCTGTGAATGCTTTTGTTCTAAATATGATGTGCTTCATCCTACTTCTTTGCTTTTTTTTTTAAACAAAATTTGTCTTCTAATGTTATTCGTTGAAATCCGTCTGTTTTTTAATGTTATTTTTAATGAAATTGCAAATATAATTCAAATATACCTACTGAAATTTGAAACATGAATTAATAACGTTAAAAAAAGACTTCTCAAATATGTGGTGAGTTTCTTTAATTGAGTAGTGCAATCTACGACCAACAACGTTATCAAAATGTACACAACATTTTATCAAATATTTTTTCCTGTTGTCGAGAAGGCATCTACTATAACCGATACCAATGTCGGAAAAGTATAAGTAGCATTCTATTAAAGTCTGCGATGAAAATATTCGTTTAACGTTACTATTTATACTTTTATCGCTTTTTATAACAGATTTAAGTCAAGCGTTCTCATCATTATGCTATTCTGTAAATAAAAGAAATATATTACAATGACAAGGCTATTTTGATACTAAATATTTACTAATGATACCATTCAAACAAAGACGGAAAGAAACATTTTTGTTCAGAAAATCGACGTGATAGAATGTTTCTGACAAGAATGAATAGTTTCATAAACAATCATTGCTTTATTCTTATTAAACGACTTTCTATAAAGCAGTACTATGAAAGAGTTGATCGCAAATTTTGGATCGATAATTATAGTACATAAAAATAAGATAAGCATATCAATCACTTGAAAATTTTCTGAGAATTATCATAAATCTCTACACATGACTTTTGCTAATAATTGACTCCGCCTCTGCTCCATCACCACTATACCGTTGTTCGCTTAAATTTTAGCCGAAACTGCCTTCGTTTATATAAAAAATATATGGACAGTTTCGTTATAATAGAAAAAGAGAGCTACTTTCGATGTTAGTTTTATTCACGTATATATTTTCTCTCTAATTAATTATTAACACTTCCAATTTTTCTAGTTCTCTTCTCATTTTCTCGCGTCAAAAAAGCAAACTCTGTTACAGATCGCATGTGTATTCGAGTATATTGTTGACCCAAGGGATGACATTCTTTTTTCCCTTTTTAGTCATTGTTTTATGAGTACAGTAGTACAACAGTCTTACAAGAAATATGACAAAATGAGCCTGTTATGCTCTCAACTATTATTGTAGTACAGACATTGTACGCATAGCATTATTGCGTACATAGATCTAACTGCTGTATAGTCTTCTTGTTTTTTTGTATGTATAGATAAATATTGCCGGGAAAAAGTTGAAGTTTTGCCAGAAACAATGACATAACAATAATAATAATGATAATTGAAACGAGCTTTTCTATCTTGTTCATTTGGTGAAAGAAGAAATCAGCTGAATAATCATGACCTTGAGTCAACACATTCTTAAAAGAAACTCGTAAGAAGAAGAAGAAAAAAGTCATCTCAAATTGTGTAGGCTTAGGTAAGCGGCACTTTAATAATTTTTCCCATACAAAATAACTTTCTTTTTCTTTTATTCTCTATGGAAGAATTTCTGGAAACAACTGTATAAATCTTTTGTAAATCAGTTCCATCCGTTCTATTTATCTCTCGTTAGAGATATATGACAATTACATTATGAGAAAAAAAATGCATATCTACGTTCCTCTAAAATATACATATATCATTATCATCATTTCTCTTCTTTTTTTTTCTCTTTCTCTTTTAGTAATCTTGATTGATAGCATGAATGTCATTTACTTATCAGCTTTTTAGTTTTTCTTTTTCCTTCTGCACGTGTAATATTAGACTGGGAAAATAGACAAAATTGTTGGACGTCTCTTTTTCTTCTTTCCAAAATGTATATGTGTGTGTGTGTGTGTTTGTGTGTATATTTTTAGGAAAAACCAAAAAAACACAAAAAAAACAGAAAGATGCGGTTATATAGGTACACACTCTTCTCCTAAATTTAGTGACATTAGGGCTTGAGTTTCATCTTGTTTAGACCATGGAGGTTGTTGATATTTGGTTATTGTTCTAGTTTCTGTATTTCACCCCTACGCAAATACATACGTACAAATAGATGTGATATAGAGAGTTTCTTTTTTTTTTTTGGTTTATATCATCATCATTGCTATACAGATATATGTGGATTTCTCTTTTGCTTCTTCTTCGACATATTTAGAGAAAATTATGTGTGTACTAAAAGACCAGATACTATGTTACATGCTTAGAGTTTCAGTCTATTGAAAAAACTAGTATCGAACAAGAATAATAATATTATTATTATCATATAAGACGAAATGCATGATACATACAGTAAAATTTTTATGCACTATTTTTTTTGTCTATGTGATATATATATATATAAGAAAATAAATCAGACTATTTTAATATCTTTTTAAATTTTTTAGACTACTAGAACTTCTAATCTCAGATATGTAAGTATTCACACTTTTTATTAATTAGTAAATAGAAATTTAACTTTGATAAAGAGAGGATTGAAAATTACAACTATAATTAGATAAGAGGAAATGACATGATCATATTAATTTGATTTTGCAATATCTGTTTTCCGTATTTATCATTATTAATCATACTTACAATTACAAAAGTTACTTTTACTTTTACAGAGATATTTTTATTAAAAAACAAATTTGTTTTTTTCGAATCTTTTATAAATGTCTTTCTTTATTTGCTGTATTTATCAGGCAGATATAAGAACTACTGTATATTCATGCTTAGATTGATGATAGTCAATTATGAGATCACTTGAACTAAACTTTGTAAATTAAAGTGTTAAGAAAGAGCATCATAACCATTAAGACAGGTTGTGTTAAATTTTGTATATATTTAGTCGACTATTAAAATGCCGTTCAAACCACCTGAGGTCGTAAAATGTCCAAGATGCAATCAGAATGTCTATGCAGCAGAGGAAGTTCCAGCAGCTGGAAAAAAATTTCATAAAATGTGCTTTAAATGTGGTACGTTTTAAAATTATTAATATACTGTACTTATTTTATTTTTTACCCATATGCATGAAATATAATATTATAATTTCAACATATTAAAGATATCTTCAGAAGAAATGTGAATCCTGTCACCCTTATACCTGCTTCACAATCAAAATATTATTTTTTCTCTTAGCATGTTCTAATGGGAGCTTAACAAATAATTAATTAAATTCAGCATTCCAATAGTAGCTATGTGAGAAAATAATTCTTTTTGAGAGTATACATACCGATGCATTCGACTAGAATGAAAAAAAAAAAAGAATAATAAAATACCGTTTTTTATTGTTTATATAACATTTAAAAGCTGATTATACAAAGTAATGTAATAGGGTGAATCCTCCGTTTATACACGGAAGGAACAATGCTATTGAATATGTTCCTTGAGAATTATTATGGTGCTAATATTTTATAAATATCTCAAATTACCAAAATTCTATTGAAAATTGAACCAATATTTGTATTAGAAAAGAGACTGAAGACGATTTAAAATAAAAGACTTAAAATTTTTAATAATAGTAGACTGTTGTACAAGTATAAGCGAGCCGAGCATTTCGAAATATTTAGATAAAAATGATATTCACATAGTAGTTTAGAATTTAATTGATTGTAATATTGTAAGAACGTTGCATGTTCTCGATTGCTCATTCTCATTTTCTCATTCTCACATTCACTTTTCTCCTGCTTAAATCCATCTTTTTTCAGATGCCATTTTCAATTCAAATTGTCCGTTGTCCTAAATGTAATCAACCAGTGTATCATGCTGAAGAGGTACCTGCCGCCGGTAAAAAATGGCACAAAACTTGCTTCAAATGCGGTGCGTACTTTCACAGTTTCAGACCATTAAAAATTTTATGTTTGTTATGCAACATATTTTTCCTTTTTATCATTTTAAGCAATTTATTAATTATTATTTTATATTAACAAATTTCTTGTAGGATTGTGCAAAAAAATGTTAGAATCAACAACAGTAGCTGAACATGATGGAAATCTTTTTTGTAAACAATGCTACGCACGTAAATATGGGCCAAAAGGTTGCGGATATGGTGTTGGTGCTGGCGCCTTAGGAATGGATACTGGCGAACATCTTGGTAATCGTGAAACAGCAATGACGTAAGTTAAAAATTTATTGTTTAAACATAAATACAAAGTTCAGTCATAATTAGGGTATAGTGGTTTAACAGTAATGAATCATATAATCTATTGATGAGCTTAAGATCAATTTTAAGACTTTATTTAATCTAGTTGAGATATTTTTTTCATATTATTTACAGGAACAAACCGAATTATGCTCCTCCTCCTGGTGCCAATCAAGCTAGTCATGAATAAGAATATTAAATAAAAAGTTAAAAAAGAATTAACTATTTAGTTTTATTTTAAATTAGTATTTTAGCACGTTTCATTTTTCCATGTCACATTCTATTTAAGATATTTTCTATTATTTGAATGAAGTAATATTCACCACATACTTTTTTAAATGATGTAATAGTCACTATTATGTGAAGGTATTGTGTCATAGTTAAAATAGCTACTTTCTTCTTTAGTAAATCATCATTTTTTAAAATATTGAGGAGAATATTACTTCAAAATATTTTTCACGATAACTTTTCCTCTTTTACAATGCAATAATTATTATTTATTACTGGGATGAGTGTACATTCTAATCATAGTTGTATATGAATGATTGTGTATGCTGTTATTTACTTTTTTCTTATTAATTATTTAATATATTCCTTAAATAGTAATAATGATATTTTATTTGATTAGGAATATTTTTTTTTTCCTCTAATTTTAACGAACATCGATTAATATCTATCTAATATTAGACGAAATATTGACTATTTCAGATTTTCTGTTCTTTCTTTCTCTCTCTCTCTCTTTCTATCACACACATCTCTTGTAGTAACGATATAAGTAATTCAAAATCATGCCGTTCAAAGTAGTTGAAAATGCCAAATGTCCAAAATGTAATCAAAATGTTTATGCAGCTGAAGAAGTGCCAGCAGCTGGAAAAAAATGGCATAAAATGTGCTTTAAATGTGGTATGTAATTAGTAATGGATTCTTTTTCCCGTTATTCAACAACATTTAAATACTGTTGTTGTTTTTTCACATTCTTTAGGTTTATGCAAAAAGATGTTAGAAGCAATGACAATGGCTGAACATGATGGCAATGTTTATTGTAAACAATGTTATGCCCGCAAATTTGGACCCAAAGGATATGGGATGAGACTAATTCAGAAAATTTCTATTTTTCTTACTAAAAATAATTTTTTTCATTTCAGGTTTCGGACAAGGAGCAGGAACACTTGGTAAGAACAAAAAATGAGCCTGTAGTTTATTTTATAATTTATAATTTTTTTTTCTTTAAGGAATGGATACTGGTGAACATCTTGGTAACAAAGACGGATCACAAATGACGTAAGTTGATCTCAAAAATTTCAAAAACAAACAAATAACTAATTAAAATATGCATGAAAAAAATGACTATATCAGAGACTAGTTTTGATTGTATAAGCAATTGAACAGACAGATAAAGTCAACCATGTTTCTTTTTTTTATTCAGAAATAAACCGAACTATGCTCCACCACCAGGCGCAGGACCACAAGAATAGAAAGATTAAATCATATATTATGTTTATTCGTGTATAAAAACGACATTTTTATATGTGTTTGTGTCACGTTAACATCAACAAACAGCCACTTGAAACTAAATGTTCATCATAACAGCATTCAAATTCCTTTTTTTTTTTAACCTTGTCCCGTTTTGTTTTTTCCGTTTTCTGTTGTTAACCTAAAAATAGAAGCAATGGTTATATACTCACGAACGGACAACATGTTCACCTGACATTTTTTCTTCTTTTATAATTTTTTAGTGAATAAACTAGAAATATTTTACTTCTCATTTTCCTCTTGATGAATGCTATGTAATAGTTTTTTTTTTATCTATCTTTTTGTTTGTCTTTTCATTTTCAGTTTATTTTTAACTTTTTTTCTTTCAATTTCAAAATTGATGTTGCTGCTAATGCCACTATTAATACAATGTTCAAATAAATACCATCAAAAATATATATATATGAAGAACATTCATATCTAACATATTAATTCGTTCGTATTATAGTTATTATTTATTGCGTATAAACGATCTAATCAAACATTTTTTGAAGCCAGTACAATTATACACTGTTCTTGCTGTTCGACACTGCCGTTTGCTTCTTTCTTTTATTTATCAAATATTTTTTCTCTCGTAATAAAAGTTTTGAAAAAATAATAATTACGATATTTTTCAATATTAAATAATGATATGTTAAAACATGTAATCTCATTTATCTACATGATTAATCCATACTCTAAGTATCAGATATATAAACTCATACACTGTACTAACAAACAAAAACTGAAAGAGAATTCTAAAATATAAATTTTTTTTTTCATACATTATCACTATATTTTATGTTGATAAAGAAGAAAAAGAATGTAATGTAGTAGTCTATCTATTGACTAGATAGATCTCTCATTCAGTTCATTTCTCCACAAAATGAGACGATATACTTTTACGCTATTCTGGTCAATTTCAAATAAATCTAATTGTGAGCTATTTTGTAATCACCATATTATTTTCATACAATAGTATTTACTGTCCAACATACTTTTAGAAACTCAAATAATTAATGAGTTTATTTTCTATCTATCAAACTGTTTTTAATGATCGACGAAGGCTATATTTATCTATTCTAGGATAGAGTGTGTATTTTCTAGATTGGTGATGAGACATAACAGAATATGGTCGTTTTAGTACCAATAAGGAAACAAAACAAAAGTATAAATCATTAGAGACATCCCAATGAATATATATATATATTGTCTACATCGATGAGAAAAATAGAACTGTATAACAACTTCTGGTTAATGTATCATCAATATCAGAAAAAAAGAAGCCAAATAACAATCTCTGTGTTCCACTACATAAGTCATATAACACATGCCGCTTTAAAATCTGTTACAGTTTGCATGTATTATCACTTTTCTTTTCTTCTTTTCCTTATGGTGATGTTAGTCTAATAACGACAAAGTCGTCAATTATAGTTAGAAATGACGATGTGTTTATATATTTTTTTTCTACTAGATAAATAAATCACTGTACTTGAAAATCGGAGAAATAAAACAAATAAAATAGTCTGAGTATAGCACAGTTTGCTTCTATATCTTTAATCTAAAGGCGAGAATAAGACATTATAGGGTGAAAACAGTCAGGATTTTGCAGAACGTCAAAGAAAGATACTCAACTTTTGTTGATATGTAATATCCTAGGAAGGAAAAGGCTGTAATCCTCTCACTATAATGATAAATTCTAAGAGAAATACTGCACATTCCAGAACTTAACTAGTATTCTCAAATGTTACTCGAAACAGACTACTTCTATTAAATATATAATTACCAATTTCTTCATGCATACTTTGTTGCAATTGTGAAAATCTTGCGTAGTTTCTGCAGTAGAACGGTGCTACATGATGATTCAAAGTGAAATAATCATTAAATCCGTAATTCTCATATTTTACAGAATGTTATTGTGTTTTCATACAGAATTGAAATTATAAGTTAACAAAGCACTGATCTCTAATATCATGTTTTGAAATGGATATCAGATATCAAAAGTCATGATACAGAACTTTTGGATGTAGCTCTCGTCTCTCAACTTTAGGTAACGGCAATATTTTGAATAAAATATTTCCAGTACGTTTGGATTCGTCTACAACATTCCCAGATCGTACGTCAACTGTATGAAGCAGTGATAGAGTAATACAAATACTCATAATGTTTATCCTTTTATCACACTGTAAAAAATAGTCGTAGATGAAGAAACTATCAAAAAGGGTTTATTGGTCTCAATAAACCCTTTTTGATAGTTTATTAATCTACGACTATTTTTTACAGTGCAGCAATGCTCGCT
>CAJNOQ010008890.1:0-10762 GCA_905250885.1 Didymodactylos carnosus | reverse complement strand
CTTTCCACTCCCCTGCTTGTCGTCAATCGACTACAGCAAAACATCACATTTTTTTCCACAAGGTAATTTTGTAAGAAAACGCTTTTCAAGACCGCGGAACTTCAGCTTTTTAATAAAGCAGCAGAGTGTTGTCAAACAAATCGACTCTTCTTTTTCAGGAATTGTTTGCGAAGAAATGGCCTTAACTTTCGCCTAACAAGTGTACTTCTGATGGAAGACTACTTTTGAAACTGTTCACTTACTCAGCTTTTTCCACTCGTAAGACCAAGGTTTGACACTTAATCGTGTGAAAATTAAATTGTATGGTTATTGTCTCAATAAGTGTTTGTGGTGTCCTTGTGCGGTATGCCTCGTGCTTATAACAAGAAAGTAATTTTTTTTCTCTTTTATTTGCAGAATAAAATATGTAAAATTTTATTTTTTCAATTGTATCCTCAAGATACATACATTTGTTGTTTTTACAAAGAAAGGTTTATGTTTTTCACCGCGCCTGCACTGTTGATCACATATTATAGAAAAGAATCCGTACGTTCAATACCATCACTTCAACGACACTCTCTTAACTAGATTGGTTGTTCGTGAATAATACGAAGAGAAAGTTTAAATTAAAACAGGAGAAAGCCGACAGGTGTAGTTAATGGAATTTCGAGTTCTTAACCGCAACAGTTATTGGTTACATTATATTTTATATGAAGAAAACTTTTATTTATTTTTAATATTTTCGATAAATGTATGGCTCAATAGGATGGATGGCGATCGTCGTGCGTGTTATGTATACTCCATCTAATTTTTGAAATTTTTATGAACAAAAAACAGAGGAGAGAAGGCTAGTATTAAAATGCGAAAGCGCTTTGGAATTTCTTCGTCAGTAGCAAATAAGTAAAACATACACGAAAAACAGTATTATATATAGGAGACTAGTACAAACGTTTATATCATGAATCATGTCTTTCTAAATGTAGAAAACAAAAAAATAGGAACTTATGACAATAGATACATTAGCTATAAATCAGAGAGTGCAGCAGAACAGGGTAAAACGTGATAAATCTATAAGTATAGAAGATGGAGGGATACTGTTAATTATATGTATATTTTTTGTATTAATATACATATATATATATATACATAACATATATATACATATCTCCATATATCTCATACATATATCTGTATACATGTTACGGGCCAGATTAGAATTCAGGGCGATTTCGAATCAGACTAGGCTCATTTGGAATTCCGATCCAGACTAGGCCAATTTAGAATCGAGATTCTTGCACGTGTTAATCTTAAATGGGGCTAGTCTAATTTGGAATCAGGCTAGGTCAAGTTAGAATTTCTAATCGGAATAGCCCGATTCGGAACTAAACTGAACTCAATTAGAATTCTAATTAGAGTCTAGATTGATTCTGAGTTGAACTAGGTTCATTCAGAATTCTCTAATAAAATATGGATTCTGTATAGAATACGATAAAAGAAACAATTTCCAGAATAATTAGGAAAAATTAATTAGCCCTCTAATACAGAGATGTGCGAGACCGGAATCAAAAACATTTTTAATAGTTACATGGCTATTATTCTAAGAATAACAGCCATTTTGCTACAGATTTTTGACAATTTTATCGAAAAACAAATTTCTTTTTCTGAAATCGAATTTGAAACATTTTTGATTGAGACCGAAAAATCATAATCTTGTTCATTACTGCCTTCCATTTCTTTTAGTATTTCTGCTTTAACAAAGAAACATTAATTCTTCTCTCTTGGCTTCAATCAAGTATAATGGGACAAAAAGTTAGTGCCTTTTCTGCGTTTATTTCTTCTAAAAAATTCACCGAGAATTATAGAAAAAGTTTTCACATCTGATTAACTCATATTTTTTCTGATAACTTCTTATACAAAAGAATTTTGTATGGGCAGTTAAGCATCCCAATTGGAAAAATTTTCGGAATCTTCCTCTTGTTCTTCTACATTTAAATTGTTCTGTTTTCCTCGTGTCGTTTTCCATTATCGATTTTGATACTTTTCAAAATTTCTAAATACGATTGGCCAAATTACTATGCTTGTGATAGATCTTCTCGTAGATCTCTGAATAGAATTTGTCAGGAAAGATAGTTTATCTCAATCATTCTATCCACTGGACTCACATCAAGACCCCTAAGTACTACTTTAAAAATTTCTCTGTTGGTTACACTTCTAATATAATCCCATCCAGTTGAGATAGAATTATGTGTTCAATATTGTTCTTCTTGTTAAATAATTCTACATGGAATGTGAATAACATTATCACAGAACTTATGCGTCTTCTCTACAGAAAAACAAAAAACAAAACTAAAGTAAACTAGAATTTTTTTTCAAAATAAGTCGAAAAAAACCATCTGTTTTACACGTCAATAGCCTTCTTGCATCTTACAAAAGAAGGACAAAGCACTTCATGACTTTCTTACGTTATTCTTTTTATATTCGAACATGAATACAAAAGTAGAGTGGGTATTGTCTGCTACCTTTTTAATATCATAACAAATGTTCTTGTACAACATTTTTATATAAAACAACAGAATGAATTGAGAGAAGAGACAAAAAGAAATCTCTTTTGTTCCCGTTAATGAAGTGTGAGCTTACAGAACATATTATAGAATTAAAATAAAACTTGAATAAAAAGAAGTCTGTGCTGCGGTGTGATTCACTGACGAGATGACGAATGTGGAGTTGGTCGATGTAATTTTCGATTTTGTTATTGACGAGAAGAAGTGGCTATCTGAAACATTTTTTATTCAGCATGAGAATACCTTGTGGTATGAACTACCGGTTGTTGTCCACCGTATGGTCTAATAGGCGAGCAAGAGACGGGACGAGATATTTGTTGTCGAGTGTATAATTATCTATGATCGAATTGGCGAGCGAGATGTAGATCGCGATGCTAATGCGGCATATCTCATTGAAAAGTAGCGATTTGATGTTGCCATCAATCGTATGATTGACTGTCGATGCTTGCGTGTTATATTTCGTGACTTCCGGCGTTTGCCCATGCTTTTTTGTACATCTAACTGGAGGATAACGAGGATAAGACGCTGATCGATATAACGAAATGTTTGTGTAACTGTTAAAAGTCGTTGTTGTGCCGAAATCAAAGGTGCGGGTGCGGGACATTCAATTGTGATCGATATTCTGGACCTTGAATTGGTAGTTGTTGTGTTTGATTGATTTGCATTCTAGTTGACGTCTAGATGGTTCTTTCTTTCTTTTTATTTTGGTAACATACCATGGTACATAATAGAAGTTCAGAAATAAGAATGACTTGCAACAGAAACTTTACCATGAAGTAGAAAGTTGAAGTAGAAAGAAAGTTTTACCATCCGGTCTGGTAGATTAGGAATGACTAATGGAGCCGGCTGCTTCGAAAATGTGAATAGTTCGTTCGCTGTTATTACTGGCACCTCTCTGGCTCGATGATTGGACGGAAATATCGGTTAACAAATAAAATGTGTGTTGACAGAAAATAAAATGTATCCAATAACTGTTGTTGGTGAAAACTCACAATTAGAATATTGAAAAACTACGTTTTAGAACCGCTGGATGCATTCTTCACTAAGTACACGTAAAAAGCCGTAAAGCCTTAGAAAAATTACTAAAGTGTTAGTAATGATGAAAGCTATGGTTTTTGTAAGACATCTATTTCAGTTTTACTGATACAGAAAAATTCCTTTTGACTTTATGAATGCGTTATTATGTTTTGCCTGGACGAAACTGAAATCGAACTCTCAGCAAAACTTATTTCGATGTAACTGGATGGAATACAGCTACACTGTAAAGTAGTAAATATTTTCTAGAAAAAAAAATATGATTTTTATAGAGTCCATATAGTAAATGGATCCAAATTTATTTGAAAATATGATTTTGGACATATTTACTAGTAGCATATATACTAGTCTTGGGCATTTTTTATAAATATTTCATCGATTTTCTAAAACATATCTCCATTTTTTAGACAAGTGGAGGTTGATTTTCTGGAAAATCCTAATCAGTTTTAAAAAACTGGAAAATCATATTTTCAAAGAGACATAAAATCTAATACGATTGTCTGAAAAAGCGACTTCGACTTTCAGACTGGAAGCTCGGAATCTATTCCATTGACTGTAAGTCTATGGTCATACGAAAAAGTACAAAGTGTTTGTGTGTGTGCGTTTGTCCGTACAGAGGTGTGACGGACGTACATAGATATAGTGACCAGTAAGTGTGACGGACGTACATACATATAGCCATGCGCGGACCGAAGGAACGCGCGAGCATTGTCTGGAATTTCGAAATATTGTTAGAACTCTGGGGTTCTTTAGGGTCAGATAAAACCAAATCAAATTACAGAGACTCGATGAATTACACAAATTGAGTAAATAACGCTATGACTTGATTATTAATGCAGCTGTTTTGAACTTCATTTTTATGTTATTTTTATTTTTATCTTTGTAATATTTCGACCCTTGTTATACGGTCATTTTCAAACTTACAACTGATTGTACATAAAAGTAAAACCTATATATACAACTTCTTTTCTTTTTCTTTCTTTCTTTTGACGTATTAGTCTGAAAGAAAACTCCACAATCATTCTAGAACACATGTGTTTTTTATGCGCATATAAAAAGCTAGTCATACATCATTATCAATACATGATCGTAAAGTATTTTTCAACCTTGACTTTGTCGATTGTAAGTCCTATTATCTTCTGTGGTTGCCACTTTCTCTAAGCCGTCAGGTCCTGATGGCTTAGAGAAAGTGGCAAGCACAGAAGATGGGAAGCACATATAAAAGTGCTCAACGGCTGAAACAATAGCATCACAGACGCCGGTATACCGACTGCAACGACAAATGAATAATTGAACTACATTAAAATAGCTCTACCTGCCAAAGAAAAACTGTAGCCAAAGAGTGCATCACTTTCTGAACACCACAGACAGATCAGTAACCCTTAGGGATCAGAAAAAATAAACAAAATTTTTCAGTTTTGTCTAAGCAACTATACTAAAACAAATGTTTCCTATCGAACGAAAATAAAATAAGCTCTTTAGATTTCTGTCTACTTAAGAAACACTAAAAAGGTAAGAAAAAGAATTCGAGTCAGTTCATGGAAGCAAATTGTTCTGAACAGACAGCAAAGCAACAATAACCAAGTACAGGTCACTTTTCATTTCTTCTTGTCTAACCAACCGATCAGTGTCGCCAGGCATGGACAAGTGTACTCTATACCTACTAATAAATGAGTCAAAGCCAATCCATTGATATCTAAGTGATTAGAGCAAGAGTATATGACGCGGAGGGCTAAAGAAATAAAATTTTTTTACTAAAGAAATGCTTATTAAGAATACAACAAGCAAAGTCACGTCTACATGACAAGGATTTTAATCCAACCGTATGTGAACAGAAAAGAAAGGACAATGACCAATAGCTTGGTGGTCATTATTAAATTTCTTAGTCCCTTTCATATGAATCGATAGAGTCTTCAGAACAGCCGTCCATTTTCTAATTTGTGAAAAAACATTAGAAAATCGAATCATTTTTCATGTTTTGTTACCTTTTTTTCTAGAAAATTAGTCGATTTTTCAAAAAATGAAAAAAATTTTCACTTTTATAGAAAATCAAAAAGGATTTTACATATAAGAGAAAATTGGCAATCGTTTTTCTAATCAGTAAAAAATCAATTTAACAGAAATCAAATTCATTTTCTATAAAAAAGAAAATCTGCGTTTTCCGTTTTGCTCAAAAATCGTCGAATATTTTATATATGGCTGGCAAAATGTAGGTTACAACTGAAGGGTTTCCAACAAAGCTCTCTTAACTTTTAATCAAATCGTCGCTGCGAGTTAGGAGGCGATTCGTTTTAATCAGAAATGTTTACTTTACAAATTTGACATAATAGAAATGTTTTTTATTTTGTTTGTCTATGTAACCTGCAGAATGTTTCAAAGAATCAGTTCAAGGCTATAAAAAAAACGATTTGGTAAGTCAATATTATTGTTATAACAGAAAATCGCTTTTAAAATAATCATTTCTGTAAAAATAATCTTCCTAGCTAATAAACAATCGATCACACAATGACGCTCTTTTTACTAGGAGTTGATTGTTCGTGAATAATACAAAGAGAAAATTAAAATTAAAATAGAAGAGAGCCAACAGGTGTAGTTAATGGAATTTCGAGTTCTTAACCGCAGCAGTTGTTGGTTACATTGTATTTTATATAAAGAAAACTTTTATTTATTGTAAATATTTTCGATACATGTATGGCTCGATGATAGGACGGAAACATCGGTTAACAAATAAAATGTGTGTTGACAGAAAATAAAATGTATCCAATAACTGTTGTTGGTGAAAACGCACAATTAGAAAATTGAAAAACTACGTTTTAGAGCCGCTGGATGCATTCTTTACTAAGTACACGTAAAATAATAAGCCTTAGAAAAATTACTAAAGTGTTAGTAATGATGAAAGCTATAGTTTTTGTAAGACATCTATTTCAGTTTTACTGATACAGAAAAATTCCGTTTTAAAATAAACTATCGATAGAATTGCTGATTTGGGGCAGCAAGAAATTTTTTAAAACATGTATAGCACCAATGGTACAGAAAAAACAAATTTATGTTTGATAATAATTGTGGAACAACAATTTATGGAAAGTTTTGACACACAAGATGCAGCAAAACAGGATTTTACATCAACATCAATGCACACAAAATCAAACTTAGACAAAATCATACAACAAATTCAAAAAATTTCTGGTGATCATAAACAGGACCCACCGAATTGGTTAACTAGTATTAGTAATTCTCAAAAGTGGGGTTTATTGTTAAAGATCAAATCTGTGAACCAAAACCGAACATTATGATAGACCATTGCCAACGATCGTAAGGGATATCAAAAAGAAGTTCTATTATAATCACAGAATGCATTGACGAGGATCTGTTGAAGTCGAGCTTTATCAGATCGATTCTGCAAATTCCAGTAAAGCCTCGATACGAGTCAAATCTCAGACCGTATGTGAAGAACTCGAGTCTCACTTAGAAAGTACATGCTGAAGCTCGTTTCTTGAGTGTTAACTGTCCGCCGTTTTGGCGACCCAACCGAAGCAAAAGAATTGATTTAGGTTATCTTTGTAACTTATGTTGTTCAGTAGCTAAAAGCATATCTTTCCTCGTGATTTGTTATAGCACTTTCCTTTTCTTTTGTCTGAAAATTTTTTTCTTAAAAACCAAATCGGTTTGTTAAAAAGCTTCGTTTTGCTTTTTGTACTACTATGTATGTAATTCAGCAGATTATTTAATTGCAAGAATAAAATCTGGACTGTGATCCAAACCAACGCGACATGTTGCACAAAAAGTAAGAAGCACAAAAGACTAGCTGAAAAGACATAGCTGAGACGGGATCCAAACCTGCGGTCTTCCAATTACATATCGGCTGCTCTATCAACTGAGCTACCGGTCAGTCGCAACCCCTAAGTGATTGTATATCAAGTCTTGATAAAATGTATCAGAACAGTAGTGATCCGCACATATCTCCCTCTGCTGGACAAGGACTTGTCCCCACTCAGTCAATATAATCTTTTAGGACTACTCACTTGTCCACGACTGTTACCACAGGACAGCAATGAAACTTCACGCTTTTCTATCGATCATCCGACATTCGATGATGAGGTGTTTTCCTAATGATTCTTCCATCGTCTTGTTTCGTCTCCTCCTCGTAAGAAGAAAGTAAAAAATAAGGCACAATTTAATCGTGGCTACAACAGAAAAATCAGCGATAACGAATGAATGTTCAGTTTTGGGCATGGAGGAGAACATTAGGTCATTATAATTGCTGCTGATTTGAATATCTCATAATTGGATGCACTCTTGAAGAAATAAAGAGATAGATCTTCCTAGCAAACGTTTTCATATCTCCTGAACGGCTAAATCTAGGGGTCTCGGCTTCGTGTATTTTGATAGAAAAGCTTTGAGCTATTATTTAATCATTGTATTACAATTGAAGAATCCATAACGGCTTTCGTACGTCAAAACTAACTAGGTGTCTTACCAGAGAAAACAAGAGTTTCTGTCTAACATGCAAAATCATAAAGAAATGTTTCATGTACAAAATGATGGAAATTCGAGCTTCATAGCGCTTTTCGAGGGTGTAAGTAAGATAGAAAATCTTGATTTCTCTGTTGAGGCACCTCGTTAGTCTATAATCATGGTACCTTTCATCACTGTTAACAGTTTTCAAATACACACCATATTTCAAAAAGAACGCTCTTGGTTGTTTGATCAGATAGCCGATACAAAATAAAATAAATCAAGGACTATCTGTTCTTTTTCCTTTTCCATCTGCTCATCATTCTATTGTGATGTTTTTACATTTTTTGTGCAGTTGTTTTTTTTCATTCAGTGCCGTTAGTGTAACTAACTACAGTGCATTTTTTGTCTGAATATTTTGCTTACATTTTCTTTCACTTTACGCTTGGAAAAAACATATTCCTCTTTTTTTGTCTTTTCTTTCTCTTATTTGACATAAACAAATCAATCAGTTTTGAAAAAAAGTCAATTTTTCTGCAAACATGCAGGTATTATTTATTGGTAATTATAAAATCTTCAGATGTTCGTCATTTATAGATGTCTTACCAACGCATACAGTCCCAAGCAAAAAATCATACATGAAAATATCTAGGTATTTTATCGTTGTATTAGGCAATACTACTATGAAATATCTAGGTATAGGTGTCAGTTTTATAGCGTTATCTAGATATATTGGGCATGATATCGGTGACCTCTCGAATGAGAACAGTTTTCTTAATAATGTTTCAAGTGAGAACATTTATAAACCGTGCATTCTTGAAGGAGAACATTTTTGTCATATATATTCTCAAAGGAGAACAGTTGGAAATTTGAAGATAGCAGATAAAGAGCTCCCCCTCTCTCAGAAATTATCTCCAACACCGTACATCTGATCTTGACGAAACTTTCCGTAAGTATACAACATGATGGAAACTTAGTTATCTTATCAGAAAATGGCCCAATATGGGCAACGAGCACAAATGGCCATGGCAATGGTCCATATCGTTTGTCGATGCAAGATGATCGAAATCTGGTTCTTTATGATAAAGATAAAAAATCACTATGGGTATCAAATATAGTTTTTAGTAGTCGTAATGGTGGTATGTATATTTCAGCGATTTGTTTCAAGAAATACGTTGCTATGCGTCGAAACATGGTGAACCTTTTGGAGCACACCAACCGGTGCTGAAAAGATTAATTTCATCAAAATCGATCATTTTTGAGGGAGAGACGAGGTTTGAAGTTTGAAAATGGATTTTGGAAGCCGGGTTGTTCCTAGCCACTGGTGTTTTCGTCGGAAGTGTGCCAGGGTATATATGAAGGCTTGCCCCATATGTCGAGACCTATCTAATCCGAAAGAGCATCAAATTGGGAGTAAATATATGCTGTTTTAAAATTTTTAAACATCGTCACGAGATCCGGGGATTTCGCTTTTTGTGCTCCAGACGGCTGCAGAGGAACCAATTTTCTTCGAAGTGGTTCATCCGCTGGTCTTGTCCACATTCCTTGCATATAAAGCCAAAAACGGGTAGAGTGTAAGAAAAGATAGGTCTGGAACTGATGATAGGTTAGGGTGACAATCAGACAGGTAAAGGAACAACAAGAATGGATTGAAACGAAGAAAGAAGAAGAAGAACACGAGTTTAAGCGATCAAGACAACGAACAACTTGAGATACTGTGATCCCAAAATTAGAACGAAGAGTAAAAATGCGATACTCAGCAACAACACTGTCAAAATCACTCACTATCTCCAGACCTATCTCCCAAACCGGGTTCCAGACCACTTTCTAGAAGAGAGAAATCACTATTTTAAAAGGATCAATCCACGAGCGCAAAAAACGGACGATAATTTGAGCTGAAGGAAAAGATTTTCTCTTTATTTTATCAATGGTCGATTCCAGTTTTTTTATCTCTAGCAAGACAAATAGTCAGTGGTGTTGGCATGCAGCTCGTACCACCAGGATATCCGAATTCAGGAGAACGTGGAGAAAGTCACATTTTTTCCACTTCTCATAAAATGTCTAAAAATGAAGGTGAGATAAATTCTGCTGTAGTTATTCTGAAGCAGAGACATGACCTGACCGATTGACAAAAGAATTAGCTAATTACAATCTCTTCCTAGAGTAATTCTTTGGGTAATATACCAGAGTTTATATGAAAGCTTGTCGTATAGGTCGAGGCCTATCTAATTCGAAGAGCATCAAACTCAGAGTGAAGAAATACTATTTTAAAATTGTTAAACCTCGTCAAGAGACTTGACGGTAATCAATTGACCTTGACTATTGTTCACAACCGATGCATGTGGGCATCCTCTGATGCTCGGACAGACACAGTCCTCAAAAGTTCTTGGCAACATCGTTATTCTGGTACCACCATCAAGGTGGATTATTGTAAAAATGTGTGTAGAAATTAGTAAACAAACCGGACACGAACTCATTGCCGGCTGTTGTGCGTTGTATGGCAAGTAAACTGTGAGCTAGTGTCGATTGAACTGTGGCTACAGAACAATCGGGAGCTGTGCGAGCTTTAATTTGAACGAGTTGTTCGCCAATGGCCATCAGACTGACGAGGGAACCTCCCGAGGTGTCCATCTCGGATTTTTTTCATTCATATGCCAATCGATAGGTCACATAGAGATATGAAAAAGCCTCAAAGGATATCGGCGCAATTTGCTTCCTTCTAGAGTTATTCA
>CAJNOQ010008889.1:0-10763 GCA_905250885.1 Didymodactylos carnosus | reverse complement strand
TGCATAAAAGAGAATCTACTAACAACGAGAGAGAGTGACTAAAAAATGGAAAGAAGACCAACACTGACAGACAGCGATAACAAGTGTCTAGCGTTAGTGGCGAAATAGAGAGAGAGAGCCGCTAACACTCAGCTTTCGAGTTTACTCGATTTTTCGAGGTGAAAAACACATTTCAAAAAATTAAAAACTACATATTCGTGATCAGCTCAGAAAATTCTATCGAATGGTGTATAATAAGTCGGAAAAAAGGTTTTACTATCACTCTGCATTGTTTGCATCTCACAAGCATCGTGAAAATTTCAAGTTCCTGCAACGCTATCGTGTGGAGTTATAAAAGTTTTGTCGGGGGGGAAGAAAAAAGTACCTTTAGTCAATCTTCCTGAATAGAAGTCTAAGTTGTTGGAAAATCGCACAAGAGTTCATACCCGCTAAAATACACGGAACGAAAACGTAATTTCTTATAATACTATAATTTTAGCTTGTTGATGGTTGTGATGTTCCTGATTTGAATCTGCAATGGCATCGTTCGCAAATTGGCCTTATCGGTCAAGAACCGGTTTTGTCTGATTTGACGATAAGAGAAAATATTGTCTACGGTGACCATTTGCGCCAAGTCTCAATCAATGAAATTATTGAGGCGGCAACAAAGGCGAACATTCACGTTTTCATTCAAGCCTTACCACTGGTAAGCTCCCAATCAAACAAAATAAGAGAGGTTCTTCCGTTTCTTTTCCTTGGTTTTGGCAGGGCTACGATACCAATGTGGGTCGACAGAGATCGCAGCTTTCGGGTGGTCAACAACAACGGATAGCAATTGTTCGTGCTTTAATTCACAATCCGAAGATCCTACTCATGGACGAGCCGACGAGTGCCTTAGATACTGAAAACGAAATGGTTTGTGAAAAGAAAATAGTAATTTAGAGAGGGTGCCTACCATGTGTTGTTCTTTTATGATCACAATTGAATCCATGTTGAAAGTTGGGTGACGACATTCAGTATGCTGCGAGTCACAAAGATTTTCCCCAAAATTTCTACTCCCGATATTCTTCAACATTTTGAGCACAGCTCTGAGCCGTTTTGTCTGTGGTTCAACATCACCTACGGAACTGAAGAAAATCTTTGCCTTTTTTTAATCTATTCAATACAATAATACAAGAATCTCTTCCACCGACCCATTTGGCAAACGGTTTTTTCTCTGAAATCATATTTAAGCAGTTCGTATTTCTATAACAAAGTTAAAACTGAAAAAACCTTTTCAGGTTTTTTTTTACTAGAGCATTATTCGAAGATGAGTGTGGCTCAGCTTAACGATAAAATCGAAATACAAAAAATGCCGTCTTCGTGGAGTTTTTTAAAAAATCGTTCGGAACTTGGCTGTTTTGAGTGCACTTTATAGAGAGTAGATTTGTAGGAAAGGGCAGCCTTAAAAAGAGTATTACTTAAGGAAAATTTGCATTTTTGGTGTTGCTTCTCATTTTTTATTCAATAATCACACGAGATTATGCGTGATCGTTCTTCCACTGATAACATTTTCATTTTAGTTTTTTTGCTTTCTTTTGTTTCTCCTGCCTTTTTATTTTTTATTTTACTACTGTAGTTTATCAGTCTCTTTTAGAATATTTCATGGTGATGAGGAAACACCATAATGAGTGTATTTTTATAAACTAGCCTGTATTTTCTCTTGTATCAATTTAGCTTCAAATAAAAAGTACATAACAAAAGCAAAGCCTTATAGAGGTCAAGGAAAGCAATGAAGCGGTCTGTGTAACTTAAACTAAATTGCCAGGTCCGTCTTGCCAAATCGCTATTCCATTATAATCGTAGAGAATGATGCAACAATACAAATGAGCAAGTGTTCATTTTATATTTGATAAGTACAATTTCGAATAGATGCCATCTAGTCTCATTAGTTCAGCGTACCTGCCGCTTTCGATAATTCGTCCGTTTTGAATCTGATAATTGATGTATGGTTTTCTTGAGCTTGTTCGAGGGCTTGTTGTATAATCTATTAATAACATCGAGAAAAAAATTGGAATCTTGAAACAACAATATGGTAGCCGCAAGATTGGTTGAGTGAACTGATTCGCGAAAGCTTTTCATATTTTCATTGTCTGTGATTCTGTAGGATTAGGGAGGGATCTCTGGGTGGAAGAAAAAGGATGTTCCTAATGCTTGCTGTGGCTTTCTTGTGACTCCGCAAGTATCTTTACTGGTACTCAAGATTATACAGAAAAAACTAAAATCTCTTGGAAATATATTCAATGATTTTAGTAAAACTTCTAGCCTAATAGACCGTTTTTGACCAGAGGACGTCACATAATCTCGTGTGATTATTGAATAGAAAATGAGAAGCAACACCAAAAATGCAAATTTTCCTCAAGTAATACTCTTTTTAAGGCTGCCCTTTCCTACAAATCTACTAGTTTGATTAAAAGTGCATCAAGCACCCACCAACGATTTTTTCGAACAAAAACCTTTAACCAATTTTAGCCGAATTCACATCCCGATCGGGAAATAAGCGGTTAAAGTTTTATTGCTAAAAACGGGATACACTGTAATCTTGAAAATTATTTATAGAAAATCGACATGGACTTTCTGAAAATCAACGGCGATTTTCTATAAATAATTTTCAAGGTTCACGAGATGCACGAGAACATGCCGGCACTTAATCTAAAACAAGCAATCTAAAAATAAAAATAAAATTAATCTGGAGAAAAAAGCTTCAGTTTTCGTCGAACTTTGCACTTTTAGTAGACGCAAAACAAAACGGTGAATATGTTATGTATTGTCCCCACGGAGAAATCTTGAAAATTATTTTTTTTTGATTTTCTATAAATCTGAAAATTCTCGTTGATTTTCAAGATTCTACAAAATTAAATTTATAGAAAATCGACTCGATTTTCAAGAATCTTGAAAATCAATATTCTCTATAAAGTTGGAAAATTGGTTTCAATTTAATTCAGAATTCAATTTAATGTAGTTTTCTGTATTTTTCGGAGCGTCGAAATGCATTTTGTTGCAAAATAAATTATGATAAATTACCAACGTTTCTGACGCTGAATTGCCATTAATAATTTATTTTCGATAGGAAATGTGAATGGTGGGTGCTTCCACACAGGTCCGCCCACTTTATACAAAGCATCTTGCAGCGAAAATTCCACTTTGTCCATTGTGTAGACCACCAAAAATAATCTAAAGGTCTCGCTTACGCTTTTTTGAGAAAACGGGTGGAAAGTGGTTTTCTAGACCGCTCAAGTTTTTGGTGAGGGTGGAATCGAAGTCGGTGAAAAAGAACGAAACATTGCATAATTCTACATCAAATTGTAGCTTTTGACGAGTTGATTCTAATGGTGAAGGAATTCGGTCTCGATCTAACTTTACATTCGAGTGACACTCCATTTACTTGAAAAATTCCTGAAGTTTGATCTCCATTTTCTCCTAAACGCTCCGAAAAGTTTTCGAGATTTTTTCAGGATAGAAACTACTTAGTAGGATCTATGACTTCGCCCGTACAACTATCCTCGACACTTTTCATTTTTCACCCTCGGTTTTCCAGACAACCCGTTAAAACCTTACTTCATGAAAAGAATCCTGAGCTATTATGACTCTGTATTCCTGTTCCGCATTAAGAATTCAATGTACTTCAGTGTTTTCTGAGGCTTCTTTGTATTTCCGTACCGCAATTTTCGAAGAGGATTTCTGAAAAACCGAGGGTGAAAAATGAAAAGTGTCGAGGATAGTTGTATGAGCGAAGTCATAGATCCTACTAAGTAGTTTCTATCCTGAAAAAATCTCGAAAACTTTTCGGAGCGTTTAGGAGAAAATGGAGATCAAACTTCAGGAATTTTTCAAGTAAATGGAGTATCACTCGAATGTAAAGTTAGATCGAGACCGAATTCCTTCGCCATTAGAATCAACTCATCAAAAGCTACAATTTGATGTAGAATTATGCAATGTTTCGTTCATTTTCACCGACTTTGGTTCCACCCTCACCAAAAACTTGAGCGTGAATCAATAATGAATCAAATAGTGAATCGCACTGTGTTTCGTACAAATAATACAATAAACAATTTAATAATAAAATAAATAATTTGTACGAAACAGAGTTAAAAGTTCTTTATAGTCCAGAATGTGATGGTTCATAGGTGGCATGAGTCTATGAGATGCAGAAAAAACACCAAATTTTCAGACAGGCTTGCATTAGGGACTGTATAGACAATAGTTGATCGGCTCACGTTCGAGAATGTAAACGGTATGGAATCTTTAGAAAGAGCTACTTGAATACTTGAAATGTTTCTACATGAATATTTTTGGAATACAAAAAGAATCAAAAAACATAACATACAAAATTAACAAAAAGCTATTCTCACTTTGAAATTAACTGTAGTTTTCTCGTTTATTTGTCTGTTTAAAATGATTTAGGTTTAGCTTGGGCTTTTATTGATTTTCGTATCGGTGGATAGTGTACATAATCATTTTGATTAATCGCTCTTGGGTTATTTATTTTAAACTTTAACCATTTTTCCATACAATCAATACTAAGAAAATCATGTTGTTGATTGAATTTATTAACAAATAAACGTTTACTTTTAACAATATTTGTCAAATCTTTCCAATTCAATTGGCATACAAGTTCGGAATAAATATTTGATTTACAATTTTCTGTTGGATACCATTGTTTATATCGAGACAAAAACTGATCGCGCCAATAATCTATAGTCGATGAACCGGGAAATGCTGGTAGACGATTTAGTGTACTGTAAAAGTGTTCATCGGAAAATTTTGTTTTAGATAACCACTGTTCAAGTTTTTGAGCTAATGTACTGTTATGAACATACTCAACAAATGCTCGAGATAATGTGACATGAAATTCACCTTTTTTCAACGTTAAATTACCCGGAATTGGATCAAAGGATTGACGTAAATGTCGTTCGGGATTCAAATTTAATCGAGATGACACATCGTTGCTTCCGTTTAATAGTTTTAAAACGAGAACAAGTTCGTAGTTGGTATGTATGGGTAATTCTGTACCAGCTGTGCTAAATGAAAATATTATAAGCATGGCTTAACAATGACAAGAAAAAGTCTTGTTAGTTCGATATTATTACCTAAATTCATATAATATTTCCAAGTCTTAAACCTTTGAAGTAAAAAGACTTGACACAGACGTTCGGCTTCTAATGTTGAATATGCTGACCATTTGACACTGATTCTTCTTGGTGACAAATAGACATTTTTTAAACATTTACTGGCTTTTTCCGAATAATCAACCAGATGTTGTGGTGCATGTAAATCAGTATGAATACAATAAAAATTATGTTGTCGGTAAATCATGCGTAATAACACTTGAAACTGATATAAATTTTTAAACACGAGAATCGTGAATGCTAGAGGAAAATCTAATTCTACTTGAGTAACTCTTTTTGTGTAAAATGAACGAACAAATATTGAACAGTCCATTTGATGGTAATTTGTTTCCATTAGACGTTGACTTTCAAAAGATAATTGAGCATTCACCTGTTCGACTTCTTTTGGAGATACACTCAGTGGCTCATTGATAATTCGACTACATAGTTGTTCATTAAACGACATTTGTTTCCATTCATCTGATATAATCACGATGAAAATTGTTACCGATACGAAAATAAGTGCAAAAAACCGTCCTAGAATAGAGCAGAGGGAAGATTAATATTCATTAATCTCTATCAATAACAATACGCATTCTAACATTCTAACATGCATAACACACGGTTCTTGATCCATGAAAGTTCATTCGTTGACTTAACGACATAGTGGTGTGTTTGAACTAGAGAAGCTGTCCTTTTATACTTTTTCGAAGAATCCACCATTTGAAATCTTTTCATTATTGAAGATAAACTAAATATCGTACCGACAATTTTTAGCATGCGTTTCAGTAAAACATTCATAAAACGATCGGATCTTAACTACTATAATTCTATAAAACTACGTAAGTTTAGAGGTTTTAAGTAATAACTCCATATTTAGCTATGTGTCAATATTAATATTTTGATAATCTAAAAGATATGAGCAAAACGGCAAGCACATAGATTACCACTCATTTATAGAAAAGAATTAAAAAAGAAATAGAGACTAATTTAATAGGTAGCCAAAGTAAGTAAATCTTAAAATCTGGATTCAAATGTCACCAGATTCACAAGAGGAAATTGTACCATTACTGCGTCTTTTTTGTCACTCAGCATTTTTTTTTTTTTTTTTACTAAGATATTCAAAATATTCAATTTAATTTCAACTTCGACATTAGTGCAGATTATATGCTATCACATGTAATTCAAAATTATTCTTTTTTCACATGGCAAGGAAAAAATATTTATATTACTTTCATAGCTCCCAAAGCTGTGCTCGTTATTCAAAGAAATAAAAAAATAACAGAAAATGAAAAGTGAAACGAACAAAAATTCATTTTATGATAAAAGTTAAATAATGTTTTTTCTCTGACTATTGTTTATAAGAATGTGTTTATCACGAAAAGGAAAAATGGTTTTAGAACTGTGTAGGATGCTGAGCGTTCAATATAATCATTTTACCATGTTCTGAGTGTTTTATGTAATTTAGATAGCTTTTTGAGACTATTCACTGTCTTCTCTCTTGATTGATTATGAAGCTATAGCTCGCTGTACACAAAACATTTTCTTTTAACCGCAACCAAAATCGTTTATTCTTCTATCTGTTGTATATTTAAGCAAGGCGTCGTCGCAACGAACTTTCAGTGGATATCGCATTAGCATTGATTAATTTAAATGAAATGATTGGTAAAACTGAAAGTACGAGTGCAATAATTAAATCAGTGAATGAATTACAACATACATCACCATCATGTAGTTCATCAAAATCTCGTTTAGTTGATAGTCAATAAATACGTTGAGAAAAATGAAATAAAAGTAATAAAGTTCTGTGAATAGCAAAAGTATAAAAATATTCTATTTTTTTCTGATATGTTTTGTGTGAAACTCTCTGTTTTTGTCTGATGAAAAGATTCATCGTTCAATTTTTGCTTTTTTTCCGGTATGAAACTAATCTTTTTTTCTCATTTTTGAAATTAGAACAATAAAATTAACGAGCAGTAACAATTGTATAACTGGTAAAGCTCATAACACAAAAAGACTTCGAAATGCATGTTTCAGTTCAGCTGGTATGTCCACAGTCAATTATGTTTTTTTCAAACAAAAAAACCATTATTTTTCTATTATTCACTATTTTGAAGCTGATAAATTTGTGAGAAACTAGTATATTCAGAATTTCAAGATCAATGTACCCAGTCGCTGGAAAAGAACCAGAAGTTAATCGAGTAGAGAAAAACGTGACAAGTTGCACAGCATTCATCTATTCGACCCAATCGTAGAGAAAAATACAAGAGCAGTAGCCATTCTTTGAATAACTGTACACCATTGGTGCTTGCTCCGCGCTGAACCAAATTAGATAAAAACTGGATGTTAGGTGCAAAATTTCTCGGCGAAGGCTGTTCGGACCATTTTCAGCACAATCTTTTTAAAACTCGAGGTGTAGACCTATGGAACTCAACACGAGCAACAATCTCACCATAGTGAGCTTTTCCGACTTGAAGTCGTGTAAAAAGTGGGCGGACCTGCGTAGAAACATCCCGATGTGAATTAATACGATCACCACCAATGATTTTGCTCAATGTCCAGCAGTTTCACATGATTGTCTCTGTGAGTATCGAACTACTTGTGATAGCCTGGCTGTAAATTTCATGCTTCACTTGTGGTAAAAATATCGAAGGACAATACTGAACACACTCTCTGTCAAAATCTTGTACAAAATGACGCTATGTACTTGAACTTATTATTCTGTTTTCTATTTGTGCACATCTAACGAGGGATATCCCGAAGTTTCCTCCTGGGATTTTGAAGAAATACATGGGGTCTGGTAGAGCTAAGTGCACTGATCACGAATATGATATTTTTAGCTGCCCGTCAGCTCGCTGCTGATCTAGAGTAGTGTTATTTTACTTTGGTCAAAACACGACCTATTTTCGATCGATCACAGTTTTTTTAAAGTTGAAAGCTAACTGATACTTTTATACTGATAATAAACTTTAAAGTCAAATATAATGTATCATGAGAAAGTGTTTTGAATTCACTACAAATTGACATATTTAAAATACAAAATTACTTTTTTGTACAGAAATATAGAAGCAAAAAATTACGACGCAGAGCAAAAGATACGTGTACAGTAAATGCTTATTTGTTTCTCGAATACTATAAATCGCACTGTTATGTCCCTTATACCAAATTGTAGATGAAGAGTTCCTTAACAAAACAGCATATTAAACGAATGTAAATAACGTATCTGCAAAAAGCTATGATCGATCGAAAATAGGTAATTTTTTACTAAAGTGAAATAAAACTACTCCAACTCAGCCGCGAGCTGACAGGCAGCTAAAAATATCATATTCGTAATCAATTTACAGCAGCTTTAAGTCTAGTCAATCTAATTTATTATTATACACAATGTGACGTTTCGAAATGTACACAGTTCATCATCAGACAATGAGATACAAAGTTTACTATTTCTGTATGGTAAACTTCGTATCTTATTGTCTGATGATGAAATGTGTAGAATGACTACTATCCATACTAAAATACAGTGCGGGGTGCCACTTTTTGAATAACTTTTGATACGAATAAGATAGAGATCTGCGATTTTCGCTGTTCAATAGCCAAGACTTGAGCAGAACTTTTCACGAGCGGAAGCAACTTTTGAAAAAATTCCAGGGATCGGATTTCCAGAGGATCTTTGGAAAATCATTTCCGTTCTCAGAAAACTAACATACAATGTTAGTAATTTTTTTGCATGCATAGATAGTCCGGACGTTACTCTACAAAATTATGCATTCCCGGCTCTCTAGCTACCGTCGTTCGGGCAGGGCTCGCTTTCCCCGAGCACGTGTCTATCTCCGAGCAGACATCTCTAGGAATCTCAAAATGCCATGGACTATAGGTAATCGACTACGCTGAGCATAGTAGCAACATTTGTTTTTGTGTAGAAATGAATATAACTTCGCCAGAGGCATTGTTGTGAAAAACCGGTTTTTCGCCTGTTACTACCAAAAATTAAAATCCTTATATCTCGATCAAATCTCATGCTGACTCAAGGAAATTTTCAGAAAAGGCTTAAAAGGTGCCATATATCGTTGACCACGCCGAAGAGAGAGGAAGAGTCCTTTTTGCTTCCTGATACTCTGTGCCAGAAACCAGCATCTGCTGTCTAAATACATCCGAGTGTGGCCTACATTGTGATATAAAACTTGAGGCGTAAACATTATTCCGCACAGAGAAAATCGGGCTACACTGTAATTTGGAATTAATTTCTAGTTTATAGAAAATCGATCTGGAAAATCGTGGAGCTTTTTCTGATATTTATAAAATGCTCGTAGATTTTCTGACTTTTTAGAAATTCGCGATTTTCTATTTTCTATAAATTGAATTTTCATTTTATTCAGAAAATCGCCATAGAATTTCCAAAAATATCAAAATTCGGCGTCGATTTTATAAATACTGGAAATTCGAGTTTGATTTTCTAATATTCTAGAAAATCAGTCGATTTTCCATAAATAATTCCCAAGATTCTTGAAATTCGAAATCGATTTTCTAAAATGCAATGAGTCATTTTGTTAACCTTAACTGTGACAGTGGTATATGTATGGCTATGCAACAAATGATAAAAACAAATTACGATATGTCAGAGTTCAAGGCCAAGTTTGATCTTACATTTCCACATCGTCGTCAATTGGTCAAGAAAAATGAATTAATTCCAAGCATAGTTGAAAAGTATCCTGGTTTAACCGTTCTCAATCTTGTAAGTTATTACTCTTTTGTTGTTTCCTACCTGTTTTAATAAATAAGGAAGTAAATAAACAAAGCATCGTTCAAAAGATAAATAATAAACACCAACACTTGAGAGCATTCTTAACCTAGAAGTCCGTCAGGTTTATGCAATCCCAGAGAAGCTTTTTCTTTTGCCATTTAACGTTTCAAGTCTCTGCCTCTTGGAGTATGCTAAAATATCTAATACGACATCATATAATTACATAAAAGCCTGAAAAATCCTCAGCGATATTTCAACTAATTGGAAATTCCTCACGGATTTTCCAGATAACTGGAAATTAATTTCATTTTTCGAATTTCCAAAAGTCCATATATAAAATCGCCGAGAAATTTTCAGATTGAAAATCGCTGAGCATTTTCCATAATTCTAGAAAAACGAACTGGAAATTCGACTTCGAATTTCAAGAATCTTGGGAATTATTTATAGAAATTCGACTTCGAATTTCCTGAATTCTGGAAAATCGAGATCGAATTTCCAAGTTTGTTTTAAATTCGATTTTCTAGAATCTAGAAAATCCTCAGAGAATTTATATATGGACTTTTTACAGTGTATTGGATCTCGCATTGAAACCAAGAATTCTATTTTGACGGAGCGGTTTTAAAATCTGCGAAGGGGCGAAAAACATAGCCCGTGTTCTGAAGTATAAATTCATATTAAAAGATAGTTTTTAAGGGCCCCCCTCCCCTCTAAAATTTCTCTTTTCCCAGAACACTCAATCTTACTGAAATTTTTATTGAATATGTATCTGACGGCTTGTTCACGCGTTACACTGTAACGTTTTTGACGCATTAAAATCCGCTTTTCTCAAAAACGAAATGAGCTAGAGAATTCGTTCTTGCGCCATTCGACGCAGCTTGAGCTCCTCTATTTCCCAT
>CAJNOQ010008888.1:0-10763 GCA_905250885.1 Didymodactylos carnosus | reverse complement strand
GATCTTACACCGAGGATACTCACATTTGTGAAGACGTCAGTCTTTGAGGCATTTTCTCACTTGTGTGCATTTTTATTTTGAGATCTCGTACAATCACTATGTTTAACTGAATCTATACAAAAGGAGACCTCTTAGATTTTATGCATTATCTGAGAAAGATAAAGAGGTGCTGTAATATGACCCAAGAAGGATGTAGTTCAACTCTGTCACCAAGGAAAAGCTGGAAGATTTTATTTATCTTAATTCGCTTCCTCTCTTGGAAATGCTTTGTACTTACTTTGTAAAATACTTCATTTTTTGGAATAATTCCTTTGAAAAAAAGTAAAAGCACATAATTTGCAAGAAAACGATGTAAAACAGTTTCGCACTTCGTTAAGAAAAGATGAAATCGTATGTGGTTTATAAAGCGAAAGGTTCTAGTCTATATATATATACAAACGGTCATTTTTTCTTTTTTTAAAAACATTGTTATATAGGATACACGTGTATATATACACACATCTACTCAGCTGTTTCTATACAGCACGTTCGGAAAAGAGAATGCGGATGGAAACACAAAGAATACAATACGATATACTAATATTATCACATATTATGTGATAATTACGGTAACCGTTTAAGGGCCGTTAATCATCTAACTAAGTCGTTCTAACACTTAAAAAACATTCTAGCAGTAATGACAAACAATTTTACTAACATATCAGTGCACGAAAACAGGCTTGGAAGGAGCGGAGCGCAAACTGGTAGTAAAACGGCATGAAAAAATGAAAATCTATCAGCAAAATATCAGCCAAAAGGCTTTTAACCAGTTGGACTACATTCCTCATTAGTTCAAATCCCTTTGAAGTTACTACAGTCGTATACGGTCATTTGTGAAAAGTCAAATTTTTAGAAAAAAGAAAAAGAGCGAGACAACGTATACGTCTGTATACGACTATCGTAACTTGATCGTTTACATCGTATCGTATCCATATACGTATACAACCGTCGTAAACTGACGTAAGTGGTCGTATTTTCTTTGCTGAACAGAAAATCGCGCTTATCTCAGGTGGGAAGCATTTTTCTTAATTCTTGTATAAGATCTTCCATGAAAGTGACAGAAATTCTGCTGAATCTTATAAGAATTTCACAAAATTCATAAGAAATTGGTAGGAATCAGCAAAACTCGAACGTTATTCTTATCAGATTCTTATGAAAAACGTGATCGACTCACCTTCAAAAAAGAACCCAGTACAGTACTGAAAAAAAGGCCGGCACTACCAGTGCGCACGGCATGCTATGTTGCACCAGTACGCACTAGTTCCACATTTCTCCAGTCACCGTTCTGTTATCTACGATTTTTTATCTACGATTGATTCCGCTATGTTTTACTCGAACTTTTCTTCTAGAACGTGCAATCAAATTTTAATGCGTTCGTCGCACAGACAATGTTTTTGTCATGTTATAATCTCTATCTGGAAAGAAAAAATCAGTATGAATAGAGAGTCAGGTAGTAAATTCAGAGGATGTGCACAGCAAATTTAGTTCTCTGTTCCCTTATCTAAACGGGTTTCATTTTTGCTAGTTTAATAAAGTGTCTTATATAACAGACACTGTTTTTCGTCTCGTTTAAAATGAGAAAAAACTTTGGTATCGCCAATCAAAAACGTGGCGAGAGTGTATACATATATGAGTGAATCGTATCTTTTTTGTACAATTGGCATAAAAAATTCAAAGTAAGAATAAAACAGTTCTGAGTCGCATTTTTGTTGTACTCCCTTTCTAGTTTATGAGACAAAAGTTTCCCCAGCACTTGATTGAATAATAGGCGAGATACAGGGCATTCAAGTGTACATGTAGCGTTCAGAAGGTTATTTAAGAAAAAAGCCAGTGAAAGCGAACTGAAAACCTATGTATCATATTCCATTCGATAGATCTCAACGAGAGGAATAGAGTGGCGCATGAATGAGACCACATGAATCTATGTAACGTTGGAAAGGCGGAAGGTAGAAAAAAACAGATTATATTGATAAGTAAAAATTGAGTATAAAACTGCTACAAAATACATTTTGAATTCAAACTAAATTCACTTGTTATTTCGTTTATTTTTGAGCTTTCGGTATGTACTCATACCATCATCAGGAATCAATTTTTACTTATTTATTCTCTACTGTTATCCCAAGAAGATTATATTGATTTTGTGGTTCAAGAGCAGTCATAAAAGGAACTTTTAAGCTTCATGGCGCTCTATAGCGTATTCTGTTGCTTCATCGCTTCCACTCTACCATTAGCTCTAATTGCTATGAGATTTTCCTCATTATATCAGCCCACAAATACTATTTTTCCATTGTATTTCATGTATCTTTTCAGACATGGACTAATGAGAAGTATTTTCACAAACAAACAACACAAAAACAAGGATGTTTATTGAATTATTTAGTTTTAACTCACTAAGTGCATCGGTTTTGAATTACACGTCCAAAAAGTCGTAGACAAAGAGTTGATGCCGATCAAATTGTGGAAAGATCTGTACCACGAATTTTAGACAGTAATGAGAGCAATAAAGAAATACGAATTACATTTTCTTTTTCAACCGCTTGATCAAAAACGACTCAAGTTACAAATAATTTTCTTTCTGCTATATAACTGAAGTTCTAAATTTCCATTACCTCAATATTTTTTCAGTGGTTTATATGCATCTTAGATACGAATGTAAGTAACAACATAAAGCCGTTTTTTCTCAAAACAATACCAAAAACTGTTGTCAGGTGGGCATGCATTAGATACAAACTGGTGTTGTGGCTTCCACAAAAGTTGTTTATAAATCGCCTATAAAGAATTACTCAGGGTCGCGGAACATCTCATCTTGCAGAGAAATGTTTGAACTACAATCCTATATAAGTACAAAAATTTCGAAGTTATCTGTGATATAAATCTGAGCATTGTAAAATGCACTAAATTTAGAAAAAAAACCTGTTGCTTTTTTTCTAACTTAGAAATAACTTCAAATCTTTTTCACAGCTGAGTTTTCTACAGAAAACATTTCTTTACAAAATGAGATGTTCCGCGACTCTGAGTAATTCTTTATAGGCCATTTATAACAATTTTCGCTGAAGCCTTAACACCAGTTTTTAACTGGTGCATGTCTATTGTCAGGGTGTTACTCATTGTTTTTAAAGAAGACGAAACACGTTTTTATTTTTTTTTCAACGTTGATAACCTACTCTTGTTGACTTATATGCTCTTGTCATTAGTAATATTTAGAACTATTTAAGAAAAAAAATTAAGAAAAAACTGTCTTTTTATACTTTCGTTCTTTCTGTTCTTTGAATACTATAGGCATAAACATTGTTCTGTGTATCTTTTGTTGTACAGTTTAATTCAAATATGTACGGTTTTCCTCCAAGTTTTAATCCAGGATCACAAGTTAGTTTTGTTATGTTTTCTTTTCATTTTTATACATAACCATAAGTACTACTTCACTTTTGACGTTCATTCAAAAACACCGATTACAATTAATTATATGAGACACTCCTTTGATTCTGAGCAGTTCATTGTCGAAAGCCGATAATACAAACTCAAACAACATATTTTTAATAGATTTCTTCTCAACAACGAATATATCCACAGATTAGTAATGGAACACAAATTCATCTTAGTGGAACACCGACTTCTAATTCACAACGGTAAAATGTAGTTTGTACTTCTATACTTATCTATGAAATTTTAAAATTATTTTTCTCTCATCAGTTTTGAAATTAATTTGAAAACCGGTTATGGCGATATTACTTTACATGTTAATGTACGTTTTGATCAAAACACAATAATTTTAAATAGTTGTCACGGTAAACTATACATATTCGTTATCTTCAAACAACCATAGCTCCTTCATTTCTAATAGAAAGTTCGTGGGCGAATGAAGAACAAAGAGCATTAGTTATATCTTCTAATATGCCGTTTCAAATGGTTATTATGTGTACACAAGATTGTTTCAAAGTGAGCATTTAATTGATTGTGCATAACAAAAGTGACAAATTAAATAATGTTATTTTACTCTATTTTATCTAGGTTGCATTGAATAACCAACATTTTACTGACTTTCGTCATCGTATACCATTCTCATCGATTGATTCGATCGAAGTTAAAGGCGATGTGACACTGAATTCATTACAAATTTATCCTAGTTCTGTAAGTCGATTATCATTGATATGATATAAACTATCACCTCAAATTTCATTTAGACTCCACAGTATCATCCATCATCATATGAAATGGGAATGTTATCCGGATATCTTGTAAGTATTGTTTGTTATTCTTCTAGTATATCTTTATACTACTTTTCACTTCTCTGAACAGAGCGTTCCACTTCTTCAACAAGTAACATGTTTTCCTGGTTCAAGAATTTTTATTCAAGGACAAATTAATCCAAATCCTCAACGATTTGAAATTAATTTGTTGAATGGTCTGTACGATGGTGCAGATTGTGCGTTTCACTTTAATCCCAGGTATTTGTCTTCACCATCTTCCATAAATAAAAATATAGAACGTTTTTTCTTTTACAGATTTAATACACTACAGATTGTGAGAAATTATCGACAATGTGGATATTGGAGCAATGAAGAGAACTACGTATCTTGTTTTCCATTTTTTCCTGGGCATCCATTTAATATTCAGATTGTATGCCTTCACGATAAATTTCAGGTGGATTAGAGAGGATTTTTGCGCATTTTATTATTGAATAAATGAGTGATCGTTGATGTTTATTATAGGTATTATCAAATTGTCAATCAATTACAGAATTTTATTACAAAATGTTGCTGAATTCTATCTGTGCTATTCAGATTAAAGGCGATGTTATCTTGAATAGTGTTCACACAATGTAATGACCAATAACGACGCAAAAAATCACACAATGTATTATCAAGTTAAGCATGATGCAATGGTGAGATTCCTTTTCACTGCATTCTATAATTATATTATTTTTTTATTTTATGTTATACTTTTTGTCGTATCTATGTTATTAAGATGCTATTTTTGTACCATTCGCACGTTTTTACTGAATACAAATAAATTCGTGGAAACATGATTGACAATAACGTCTTAAACTACCCTCATTAAGACTGTTAGTAGAAAAAAGGTGTGAAGCCATGTTGTAAACAAAGAGCACTTTCGTTTGTTGAGGAGAAAACTATAACACATTTGTAACGTTGAAAACCGTATGGTTGAAATATGCTGTCTGCTTTAGCAAATAGAGATGTTCAAGAGGAAAAATAGAGGATGTTCAGCGGATACTCCACCAATTAATTTTGTTCTTTTAGCATGGATGAAATTTGAATTGACAATAATATAGAGTAATAGCAGCTAATTTAATAATTCATTTATATGTTGGCCGACGTTCTGATGTTTCTAACAACATTTACGAGACTAATGTTAAAATTATACAAATAAAAATGTTATACTTGAAGATTTGGTGAATACGGAAAAAAAATTAAAATTAAGACAACAAGGCATGAATGTTGACAGAGTGGCCAACTATTATCCAAGGAGAAGAGACTCAGTGGAAACGAGAGCAAGTCAATTGCTACTAAATCTGCACTGCACAAACACGAAGTCGAAACCATTCACTAAACTTTCATCGAAAATACTTTTTAGTCCTTGGTTCATAGTTATCCTGCTGAAAGAGCTCTCACGACTCTGCTATCTACTAAATCTTATCCGTGCTTAAACTTCTTAACCATACCCTACAGTAAAAAAATTTCGATAAAGTATTTTTCGATGAAATAGTTTTCGATGAAAGTTTCCAGAGCCAGTCGAAACGGATTGACTGTGATGGATGGCGTATTCTTATGAATGATCCGAGACCATACAGATTTTTGGTAGGTGAATCAAGAAAATTTTGAGTGAAAAACCCGATTTAAACAAAACTATATACTCAGTCCCATTGATCATTTATCCCGAAGCAACGTTTCAATTAAAAGCAGTCTAGTAGATCTCATATTGGAAGTTTTACAGTACAATAAGATTTTGTTCATTTCTTGATCCAGAAATCAAGTATATCATTTTTATTTGTATACTTTAACATCTGTCTCTGGAGAGTCGTTAGAAACAACGAAACGAGGCCAGACGTGTAAATAAAGTGTATCATTATATTAGCTGCTCTAAATTACTGCTTGTTCTATCAGTTTATACAAGTGCATCATCAGCCAAAGTGGAAACTTTAGCACAGATCACAGTGGACAACCACGTGGACATTAGGTAGAGAAATGAAAGCGAGCTTTTTGAGTTTTGAGTAGTGTCATATATACTTTGACTCATGGCCTATTTAACGGTGTAACAATTTTTGTTCCGGCTTTTGTATGAAAGTGGAAAATGGTAGCACGAAAACGAGAACGAAAAACGTAGGATGTACCGAAGAAGAATATTTTTTATGAATTGTGCAAAGTGTTTATGAATAAATCATACATATTCTGAAACTTGATCTTCTGGTCTATCGATTCGTAAAAGAAATTTTTGTTTTTACACTTTCGAGTCGGAAAAAATAGTTGTTCTTTCTACGCTGAAGGTTTTTCCAAAAGCCGAGTTTTCATATTTTTCCACAACTCTAAATCTGATAAAACCTTCACAGAATATCCTTCTACTTGTGATACATTTTTACAGGTAGCACAAAGGCGCATAAACGGTCCTAGTCGGAGTTACAGTTTTTCCAAAAACCTTGGTCTTTCAGATATTTGTCAGTTTTTTCAGTGTAGAAAGGTTTTTAATCAATAAAAATACCATATTCGAAATCAGCGCAAAAGAAACTGAGTTGAATGATGTACATATTAAGGATTTCTGAACAAAAAATGTTTTGATCCAATGTAATACGACGGTTTTAACGTATGGACACAAAAATTTTGACTTGACACGTGAACATGAGCTAGAAACGTGGTATCGAAGTCTCTAAACATCCTTTTTATAGATTTCGTATACGCTGTTTCTAGAGAGATGATTTTCAAACTTTCAACGTATGTTCGTACTAGTTTTACAGAAATCGGATCTCTGCAAGACCTGTATCAACGTACTTTGAAAGTTTGAAAACCACGCCATTGAAACGAGCACCTACGAAAATCTATAAAAAGAGGGTTTAGAGACTTTGGTACCACGTTTGTAGCACATGTCCACGTGCGTAGCCAAATTTGCCCACGATGCAGATAATCACAAGTTTAATCTGTGTTACGCTTTGAAGTAGAGGTCTTCTTTTGTTCACCATAGAATGCGAATAAAACTTAAATACACATTCGAGCTCCTTGGGATGTGTAACATCGATAAGTATATTTTAAAACATTTTAAAACTATAGGAAGAATTGTGCGATCATACAATATGAAGTTTCATGCCGATTAAGGCATAGGTCTGGTTGTTTATTTTATCTGCTCAACTTATAATTATAAATGTATGCTTATTTCTTTTTTTAATATTAAGATATGTTTCAGTTGTTTCTCTTATTTCATATAAAATAAGCATAAAAAGAAAAAATATTCCAATAATAAGATTTTTTAAAATTCTCGTTTTCCGTAGAATATTGTTATCAACTAAAGTCCTTGTTCGTTAATCATAGGGTGTGGGGCATGTTTTTTTTTGTTACGTTCTGTTTGTGGATCTCCTTTGTTCTACACTTTTCTCTTCATAAAGGCACACGTTTTATATTTTAATAAGTTAAAATAAATAGCATCCAGTGCACGCTTTTCATTCTGTTGATACATGATATATAGATAACCGAATGAATAATAACCTTATCTCTCTTTTTTTCTCTGATCTAAATATAAAATAACAGGTTTTCTTCAAAATATTTCACCAGTTTAATTTTTTTGGTGTAGTTAAGCAAATTAACTGTAGTAACAACAATAATTACAATGGGAAATGTAAGTGGAATGCATGAGTTTTCTTGCAAGTACGGCCCCGTATTTATCCTAATTGTTTTCAGAGGAACTCATCTGTTGTTGTTTCTTCAGGAGAATTTTATACTAATTCTGTTTGAATTTTAGCAACATGGTCATCATCATCATCAACGATTGGTAAGATGTGACACTCTTATTATTTATTATTAATTAGTTGCTGTGTGACAGTAATTTTTACTTCTGCAATTTGCTTTACTTATACAGAATGTGCCATACGAAACACCAATCAATCCACCGATTAGTTACGGTACTCAAATCCATATTTCTGGTACACCAGCACACGGTGCCAATAGATTTGAAGTGAATCTAGCAAATCATCGAGGTGATATTGTTTTACATATTAATCCGCGCTTCGATCAAAACACAGTCGTTCTCACTAGTGGTAAGAAAATAGCAAAAAGTTTTGTGTATGTAATCTTTAAAAGATGATAGTCTTTTCTCTCAGCGCCCGGTGGAAATTGGGGTGCAGAGGAGCGACAATCATTGACATTACATCGTGGTCAGCCATTCTCACTAATTATTATGGTCACTGCTGAAGGATTTAAAGTGAGTCATGCAACCAACTCGTGTCTGCAGTTCGATTAATATCATTTCAATTTAGATCGCACTCAATAATCAACACTATGCTGACTTTCGTCATCGTATACCATTCAATGCAGCAGAATTAGTTCAAGTTAAAGGTGATGTTCAATTGAATTCAGTTCAAATTTATCCGGGATATGTAAGTGTAACAATTGAGATTAAATACTATTTACTGATATTTTCTTTGTGTTCATAAGGGAGGAGGTCATGGTAGTCAAGCCTTTTCAATGGTAAGTATTTTAACCCATAATCACAACCTGCAATAATAATAGTTTAAACACATAATGTTTAGCACGTTCCATTTATGCAACATATCAATATGTTTCCAGGTAAGTTAACTATTTTTACATTCGGTAATTGATCCTAAATGAGAAATTGTCTTTTCTAGGACGTACAATTCAAATTGAAGGTCAACCAACAGGTCAAAGGTTAGCGGTTTACAAACTAGAAATAAACGGAATTAATTTGATTTAAATTACTTTTAGAATGGAAATTAACTTATTAGGTGGTTCGTATGATGGTGCTGATGTTGCATTACACTTTAATCCAAGGTAAAACAGATATCCTAAAAAGCAAATTATAGTGTTCTACGTTTGTATTTTCTTTTAGATTTGATCAACGCGAAATTGTCCGAAATTCATGCCAAAATGGTGGATGGGGAGCGGAGGAAAAACACGGTCACTTTCCTTTACAATCTGGAGTACCATTTCACGCCCAAATTGTTTGTTACCCACAGTATTATCAAGTATGCAAACTCAATTAATTCAGTTTTAGCCTAATTTAATCTTTTCATTTTGTTATTCTACTCCTTTCAGATACTAATCAATGGCCAACCATTTACTGAGTTTCAACATCGTGTACCATTTCAAAATGTGCAAGCACTTCAAATCAAAGGAGACGTTCGATTAACGAACGTTAGAGTGATGTGAAAAATATTATGATAAACTGCTATTTATATTAGTTTTTGATTAAAAAATTTTATTTTTCTGTTGTAATATTATAGATAAATATTTCAAATAAAATTTGTCTTTTGACATCGCAATATTAGAGTATAAATTCAATAGATTGACTGCTCGAGAACAGTTATGAGTTTAGGTCCACAAGTGATAGACATAGAGACATATATAATCAATGATGCTGATTTCAGAGTATAAAACCTATGAAGATCAATTTCTGATAAACTATGTCTTCAAAATCAAAAGTTTTACCCAAATCATTACTAAATTAGCTATTTTGTACAGCACATTAAGTTCCTTATGCTTGTGAGTTTTTTTGGTTATCGAACATTCTCTGACGGTTGCTGTAAACAAGTTGTTGTAAATATTCGTTAGTCAAAAAACCTCGACTGAGGCTTTTTTATACTTTAAGGATAAATAATCAACTTTTGAATAATTATTTGGATGAAATCAGTGTGTATCACTTCGTGTTATTTCAATAAAGTTAATAAACCATGATTTATATGCTGTCATGAATATGGTGTATGTATAACACGAATTTCTTTTGTTTTTTCATTGATTATTGTGATTGGCTTGAATTCAATTTTTAATTTTCAGTGATAATCCTTTTCCTCACTTATAAACATGCTTTTCCTAATAAATTTAACAATAATTCAATTTCTAGCATGTAGTTCTTCGTCGATCGGATTCTTATTATCTATTATAAGAGGAAAATGACATAATTGATTGTTTTACTATTTTTTCACATAAGATTCGAAATTAACAGTATACTTACGGGTGGCCCAGATTAAATGAAAAAGATTGAAAAGTCGGTTGAGATCTAATTATGAGTCCAGCTGGCGTAGCGGAAACATTGTATGAAGTTGATGATGAGTGAGATCGATAGAACACAAAAATTCTCTGTCTTTCTGTGTGGAATAATTAACTATTGAACCACAGACAAAGGGCTAAAAATCAAAAAAAAAGCGACGATAAAAGCATGTCGCAGTTGGACAACTCACGAGGAAAGGACACCAAGTGGCAAATCGCTTTTCAGCCATGAGCAAGTGGGCAATAGGTAATCAAATATGCTGAATTCGAATATGGCATCCGTTTGGGCTGATGGGCCTCGTGAGACCGAGTCTCTGGAAAACCAGTTTCCCAGAAATCCCCTAAAATCATACTAATGTTTTTTAACATGTTGGAATTTTAGCCCGTACGTTTTGCATCAAAATGAGACATCTCCCAGCTTTACACGATATTTCTTTGCAAAGTTACAGAATTTACAAGAAAAGCCCTAAATCAATTTTTCCTTGTTATTTCTGTAGCTTT
>CAJNOQ010008887.1:0-10764 GCA_905250885.1 Didymodactylos carnosus | reverse complement strand
CAGTTCCATCCAGTGAAAAAGTTTTTGAATACATTCTCTAATGTGTTTGTACATCTACTCATTTTAACTACTATCCGTTCCAAAATACAAGGCAGGCAGTTGCTTTTTGAATAACACGGGAAAGGAAGCAGATAGAGACTTGCGTTTTCAGTTTTGAATAGCCAAGACACACACATCTGTTCACCAGCATAAATAGTTTTTGAAAAAATTTATGGAGTACGTTGAAAATATCTTGTCTAGAACGGATTGGGTAGATTTCAAGGAGAGTTCGTGTCATTTGTATTTTATTTTTAATAATTAAACAATATAAAGCAAAAGATTTTCGAAACACGAGGTTAACATTGATGAACACATAAGTGATGATGAACAAATTAAATTATACAAGATTGATTGTTAAAATAAAAAAGGAATGAAAAGAATGATTGCTTAAAGTAAATGAATATAAACGCTGAATTAATTCACAAAATACTAGCACAAAATTTGCATTAAAAATAATAATTAAAACAAGAATATTCAATCTATAATAAAAGCTGAGAAGAAATTTTACAAGGGGCTTTGATAAACAGAGAGAGAAAACTCGTCTCACATTAGTCCTTTACAAAGATCGTTTTCAACTAATAATACATTTAGATTTTTGGTTTGATGAAAATTCTTTTTTTGCTTCATTGAGATTGATATATGCTCGATATTGTAATAACTATATAAAAAAAAGTCTTGACAATAAAATTTATAAAGTTAACTCACATGGTTTAAGATAGATATTTTTGATTTTGTAACAGACATAAGATTAGTTTTATATGGTATTTTTATGACCGTTCAGTATCTCTCTTAATCGTGTCTGCAGAAGTTCCAATGACTGCGAACAAACGCTTGTTTGGATGAGTTGTATCTAGACAATAAACGTGAAAAACAATAGGTCTTAAATAAAAGGTCATTCATAAAGGACGTCCAGCTTTGCGGACACATACTAACGGGTATTTCAGAGTAGATATTTTATTTCTATTTCAGTCAAATTTCATTTCTTATGGTTAATCTTTTATTTCAGAGCTTGCCAAATGAAATTCTCTACACCACAGATATAAAACTGAACTTATTTCATTTGAATTCAGTTCAAGAGAATTATAATATTAAGGATCGAAAACAGCAATAACTTTTCATCTAATTCTTACAAGTTTTAAAGACTTTTGAGGTTAAAGTTTTAGAATCGGATATCATTCACCATTTTTTTAGATATATCTGAAACTACAGTACTCTATTTCTTAACACACATCAAGACTTTGACTTTCAAACGGGTACTTTGATCTAGCATTGTTGTCTCATTCCAACTGGTTTTATTACGCATATAAAACATTCTTTAAAATCGTTTTTCTTTCCAATAAACAGCAAACATTTCTCGTTAAAAGTATATAAAAGATATTTAGCCAAATGTAAAGTACGATTGAATTGATGATATTTGGAAATAGTGCTAAATTATGAATGTTGAAAATTAATTTTAGAAGAAAAGTATTTAACAGAGTAAAATCTTTGATATAGAAACAGGCACTATTTAAAACGGATAAAATCAGAAAAGCTCTCGGAAAATTAGCAGAATGGATCTCGGAAGGAAAAAAAGACAGAAATGATCTCGGAAAAATGTCAGTTAAGCATTTTTGTAGAAAGAGCATTTCACGCGGATTCCAAATATCATCTTTTTCTTGAATGATGACTTTTCCTTCGCTCCGTGATCACAACTCTTTTTTACCGACTTTTACAATTATCTAGTTTTAAAAGTTGGTAGAAAAGGATTTGGCCGCCATGGACGAAGGAAAGGATATCGTTCAACAATAAGGTGATATTTGGAATCCGCGTAAATCTCTTTCTAGTCCATGTCTCGTTGTTTTCCGAAATAGTTTGCAAAGGCGAAATATCGGGGGCTTCGGAAAAACATCTCTGAAAAATTGAAATTTAATGTTAAAAATCTGCGGTTTGCGGAGATCGATAGAAAATTGAATTCTGCATCGAGCTATTGAATCAGACAAATTTTTTAGTTGACGAAAGTGGCTGAATTTCAAGATAATTTTGGAAAAATGTGTTTTCCGAAAAACCTTGGAAAATTCGAGGTTTTTGGCGTTTTTCTCCTTTCCTATGTACTACGGAATAGTAGTATTCTGGGTCTACTTCACGAAACCGTAGAGAGCCCTTCAAACGGACCATCTTCGGTTGCAAAACGACCGATGCCGTTTTATCTATGTCTAAAGAATAAATTATTTCTGGAGAACGCTTAACTCAAACAAGTTCAAATTTTTATCATAAATAGTATTCATACCAAGACAGCTCTGGTAAAAATTTAAGCTCATTAGCATTTGATTTGACGTAATTATAGCGTCAGAAAACTTTTCGACTGGAAAATCGCCTTTTTTCCGTATTTTACGACATTTTCTGCAAGCGCTCTAGCGTCTAGGGAAAGCGCTTTGGAAACAAATGTCAAGAGACACAAATGTTCAGGACACATTTCTTTATCTGCTCTGAAAATTTGAGAAGCATTTGTGAAAGTTCATTGAGCAGGCTGTGCTGAAAAAGTACGTTTTTATCGTGCACTGCCTCATAATCATCATACACGCGTTCAGACAAGTCGTCTATAATACACGCGGGTGTGAGAGCTTTTACTATTAATTAATTAATTAATTATTCAGAGATATTTTCTGCGGAATAAAAAATTAAATTAAATATTCCGAGATCTTTTATGCAGCAATGGTTAATTGATATTTTTCCGAGATCGTTTCTGTTTTCTTCCCAGGTCCATTCTGCTACTTTTCTGAAATCTTTTATTTTCACATCCATTTAAAATATTATGGCTCAATCAAGCGTTTTAAGAGTTAGTCCATCATGTATTTTTCTTCTTTATATAAGACGGTTCTTGATCGACATTCTAAACAGATTTTCCAACGTGAAAAGTTGATGGTTTTCCATCTTTGATACTTTGATTCTCGAGAACTAAATGTTAATAAAATAATATTTATTGTATGACTATTGTGTGCAAAATTTAGCTGTAAATTTTTCGTTGGAAAAATTTCGGTTGGAATGTTCGCACATGACCAAGATATAAATAAATTACAGTGTGAACTTATTCTAACCCATTCGTTATATAAGGTGTCCTCGTGTTACTAAGATAAAACTACTAAAGCATGGAGAGACAGTTTAAATGTCACAGAAACGTTGCAGTATTTTTTCGTGACTAATTCATCATCATTAATGTGTTGAAGGTCAAATACAACAAAATATTCAACTGCTGATTGTACTGACGTCATCATATCAGGAAGAATATAGAAAAACATAAAATCTAGAGAGATATCGCTGTGGTTGTTTGCAATGAAGTTCATCTGCATCCAACTTTATTGTTTTTTTTATAAACATCTATTTTTTCTTAAATAAAAGTCATCGCTTTTCTAAGAAGAGACTAAAAAAGGAGGAATGTAAATGAGTAGATAAAATAAAATTAAGGACAGAAATGGGAAGAGCTTTCACACCCAGGGACCGTCTTAGTGCGCCAGATTAGAAAGTATGATTGTCCCGTCCATTCGACACTTATAGAGTCTAAAAAAGCTTTGTGTTTTACTGGACGTTCTATGTAAATGAAGACCAAACAATAAAGATCGAGTATTTTACTTTGATCTTGTAACACAGCCGTTGCTATTCTGTTGCTTTGTAATTTCGCTTCGGTATGTGAGGGATCAATAATGAAAAAGAATTTTATATTTTAGGATGTTTAAAGACAATATAATATGAATACTTACCACTAATACTTCGTTCATAATCAACAGCTTCGTGGGTTGGTAATTCTAAAATTTTACACATATAATTGAACATCAGTCATAACTTATACTGTCTTTATATTATACCTAACGTCAATGAGTTTGTAATCATAATTTCTGGTTGTTGCTCTGTATCTATTGGTTGCTGGAGAATTGGAAGGTGAATTGATTGGAAAGTGAAAGTCGAAGCTACAATACTAGGCGACAGTGGTACGCTCCTGCTTATACCTTAGAAAGATTAAATCCATATCGTTAGACTATTAACAAGACAAAACTCATCCTTACGTTGCAGATCACGCAGAGGTGGTATTTGAATAGTCGCTCTTAAACAATCCTCTTCTGAAAAAGTAGAAGTGGATAAATGATTATAATGGATGATCAACTTATTTAACCTACCAGAATTGACGATGGCGAAAGGCTCTAAAACAACAAGTATCGATGGGTCTAACTGAGCATCAGCAACTTCCGATTGTCCCTCTTCGTCTTCTGAGTCAATTTGACCCATATGTTCGGGTTCTAAATATAATAAGTTGGTTATACAATAGATTGATGATTAGAATATAATCAAGAATTACCGTTTAAGTTTTCAATTGCACCTATTAAACGTGTAGTATCATTTTCTACTGGAAAATCTTGTACAGTTAATACTTCTGTTGAGCTAATTGTTTGTGCTAAAAATGAATTAAATGAACATGCACTAGAAATGTCTGAAAATGAATATAGTCTTACATATTGATGCAGTTTCTTCAACGCTTGATACAACCATTTGATCATCAATGTAAGGTAATATAAGACGATAAATGTATTCATGGTTTATGTCATCTGGTGTATGAACTAAACAACATGTATGCAATGATCATGATGTAGATCATGAAAATAAAACACATTGTTATCAATCATACCAGCAATAGTAGAAGAAAGATTAATGACTTCATTTTGATTGGAAATCGTTGAATTTGAATTTGTTGTTAAAACTTAAATGATTGACATACCGCACACCCTTTTTTCTATGTATAAGTAATGAATATACTTACGTGATAAAGATAATAATTGTTGATTACCAAATAATGGGCCTTGAAATGAAAGATAACAATAAAACATTTTCGATATTTCAATAAGTAAATTTTTACCGTTTATTCTTTGTTGAATTTCTTCTACGACCACACCATAACTAGTTTCTATAAGATATCGATATTTAGAAAGATAAAATTTTTCCAGATTTACACATTAAAGGCTCGAACAAACAACAAAACAAACACTCGAATGTAAATACCTACCCTGTATTGATGGAAAGTGATTTTGTTCTTCTGGCTGATCTTCCATCTTACAATGTGGATTTGTCCTCCAACTACGTATTCTTGGCTAATATACTGGTGAAAATCAATAGTGTTTGTGAACTTGTTGTAATTAGGTTTGTATTACGACCCGCGTGGCTGAACACAAACGGGTCGATTTTACTTCAAAACGGTAGGTTTTATTGCATAACTAAACAAAAATATGACTTCAACCTGCGGCGTGGCTCTTAACCATGTCGCCAAAACCAAAAATTTCTTCTGCATGAATCAATTGAATACGTAAAAAAAATGTAAAAATATAAGTAGCGTAATACAACAAATGATTATGTAGAAGGATATGTAGAATTTTGAAGAATTTCGCTTTTGTAATCATTTTTTGCATTACGCCACTTATGTTTTTACATTTTTATTGCATAATTACGCAATAAAATTTTGCTTTGGCGACATGGGCATGCATTAATCTGTAAGCTTTAAACAATCAACTTTAGAGCTTTACATGTGATCGAACTTTCAAAATTACGCCATTAAAACCTGCATTGAATGGTGCTACTTATAAAAAATTACAATTATTCACTGGCTTTTAAGAAAGATTTCTTAGAACTGCTCACTCGCGACATTTATTTAGATACTGTTTTTTGACGGCCTGACTATGTTCGGTTAAAATGACTCCTTTAAAACTGTTTTGTCAGAGGGTCAAACTCGGAATGAAACGAATCATTACATATTTTTCTCAATGAACTGTATACCATTGTATTAAACAGCACTAAACGGGCAATGAAATAGCTGAGAAATAAATTATGTGTTATCTACGGATGAATAAATTCCGTACACGCAATCCGAACGAATATTGGAAAAGCCTATTCCTTTTCCTTTTGAAGAAAAAGCTCTCACAGAATTTTGCATCGTATCGTATGAACATTTATTTGATCATATAGTTCCATCTGAAATATTATAGGCATCACATTATGCATGAATAAATTGAGTATCAATTTCCGAACGCAATTATCTTATTCAAATAATTTGTTTACACTGTAAAATAGAGTGGCTTAGGCGCTTTTTTGGACGATGAATGAAACACCTTTAAACGACTCACTCCTCACCCACTACGGGACATTATTTTTCAGTTCTCGCGTTGGCAGTGGCTCCAAAAAGTGTACCGTAGTGAGATACTTTTAAAAGTGTCCAAAATGATATATCATTCATCTTGTACTTGAATGTTAATCTAGAATAATCGTAGACTTATACAAGTAGCGTCCACTATCAAATAAATTTATTCAATTAGTAATCACTTTTGTGGTACACAATATTTCTATGTTCATTCTTGAGTTTTAGCTCAAGGAAGTTTTTCAACTACTTCAAAGGTGATCCTTTATATCTGTTTAAAGCTCACTAATATAAATCAGTTTATTAAAGTTTTGAAGTTTTCCACGATCCACCATTATTCTTAAGAGACGATTTACGAGAGAACTGAACGTAGATAGTTAAGGATGTCCATAACATGAGAGAAAACACAGTTTTTTGCTCTAATTATGCTCATTCGACTCTTGATCTAAAGTTACTTTTAAATCCAAGTTTTTAGACGTTAGAAACGTTTCTCTCTCGAGTTACAGTACCAACCTTTTAAAACGTGGAGTCAACGGTTTCTCTCGAAAAGCGACTGTTTTCTTCCTTCTTCATTTTCCTGTCTACTCTTTATTATGAAACTGCGAACTATATATCAATCGAAAGAGCTGGAAAAGCCTAACAAAATGTGATACTTTTCAACTTTTCGAAATCAAATTTAAGTAGAAAAAAATTGAAAAACATAAAACTTTTAAATTAAAAAATATTCTTTTTTTGAGTAAAACAATCTTTTGAACTGCTAGCTGTTGTTCCCTAAGAATTTGATTAGCCTATCTTGTAAAGGATTATATTTTCTACTAGCTATTACGTATTGATGCGGAACCTCAGCAGCGTATTATGTTACCATTTTAAAATCGATGATTTTCGCTCCTGAGGTTCCAGATCGATAATTTTTTACAAGATGAGATAGTCGAATTCTTAGGGAACAATAGCTAGCGGTTTTAAGATTATTTTCCAGCTCTTTCAAATAATATATACAGTTCAAAGTTTCAAAATAAAGAGTAGACAGGACAATGAAGAAGGAAGAAAACAGTCGCTTTTCGAGAGAAACCGTTGACCCCACGTTTTAAAAGATTTGTAACTCGAGAGAGAAACATTTCTAACGTCTAAAAACTTGGATTTAGAGGTGACTTTGGACGAAGAGTCGAATGAGCATAACTAAAAGAAAATCTATTTTTCCTGGCATGTTATGGACTTTCTCGATAGATCCGTGGACTCTTTCTTAAATCAAGTTGATCGTGCTCTTGTTTTTCAGAAGTAACACTCGCTCTCAAAGCACCATGAGTCTAATAGATCATAAATTTTCTTTTCGTTTCTCTTATTTTCGTTGCATTTTGTTTATTAGTTCATCTATAATCATATTTGAAACTTGTAAAACCTTCATGCTTCAACTAGTTTTTCGAATAGAAAAACAAAAAAAGTACTCTAATTTCATTTCTTTTTCTTCTACTCTATGCTTTCTTTTCTAAAGGTAAAAAAACGTATATCCCGATTTTTCACATGTTTGGTTTGATAAAACAGACGTTTGTTGCACGTGAAAACATATATACGTTTCAAAACAAGTAAAAAGGATTATATTTCTCTGATTACATAAGCGATCAGAGGAAAAAGAGAAAAATAAATTATTTATTTTCGTTATAGCCAAAAGAGGAAGTATATAAAGGAACTGAGTTTTTTCATTTTACTTAATTTGGTAGGAAAAAATCCTTAGTATATACATCTTAACCAAGAAAAGTAAAATTATCAAAAAACGTCATATACGATGACGACTCCGTACAAGTGAACATCTGCGTTCCTGCTGTAAACACCATATATGTATTAGCAACGAGAATCGTGTTCAATGTTGGTAAGGTGGTTACTTTAACCGACATGAAAATAGGTAGGAGAAAATGTTCGAAGAGACGGCTTTAATATCTACCAGGTCAACTCAAGAATGATCTGTTACAAGTTAGCCATAGTAATACAGTGCTCTCCAAAAGTGGCGACAATCCTTTAACTCAAGAACCATGATAGCCAGGGACTTCTAATTTTGTGTGGTCATATCTCTTACTCAATGCTGATCACCGCACCAGTATAAGCCTCTTTTGCACAATGATTCCTGAGATATGAGCGTTTCATTTATTTTCCGCAATTATATCTGATCTAAGAGAGATGAAAACTTTTTCTTTTTACGAAAATGTAGCCACGACTCTACCCTATCTACGGGTATAAATTTCGTGAGTTAGCTGTTAATGGCCAGTGAAATACAGCTATTTTACTGGCGAGGATCACTTTTTTTGAGCGTGGGTGAGAAACTAAGGATCGCTCGTTCTACTATAGGATCTGCATTCAATGTACATCACAATCATGGAAATCTATGGTTCCAAAAATCGTAGGTGAAACTTTTGTCAGAAAGATTACACACGCACCTCTAACCCAGAGAGAAAACTTTTAATGAAATTTTTTTGTCTCAAAATCGAATGTGAAGTGGGCTGTTCGACTCACTTTTGTCTGCTGATCTCAAATATGTTATTAGTTTTGCTTGAAAATATAAGGGAAGTGAGAAGGATGCAAAATAAGTGAAAATGGCGAATGTTAGAGATGCGTGTGTAATCTTTCTCACAAAAATTTCACCTCGATTTTTGGAATCATAGGTTTCTATGATTAGTTTTTCATGATTATGATGTACATTGAATGCAGATTCTATAGTAGATAGAGCGATTCTTACTTCCTCATTCTCGCTCGTCTACGTATGTTTCAATCGAGGGTACTCGTTCTCAGTAAATTTCCAGAACCACACAATAGTTAACTATCATACTTTGGCTAGATAATCTACAGACACTGTAGACTGTTTGGTGCGAATTTGAAGTCAAAATGATGCTTCTAGACTGAGTTGTGAATTGTTTTTCGCAAAGAACCTCTTTTTTTCAACAAAAAATAAATGATTCTTGCCTGTAAAATAGCTGTATTTCACTGACCATTAACAGCTAACTCACGAAATTTATACCCGTAGATAGGGTAGAGTCGTGGCTACATTTTCGTAAAAAGAAAAAGTTTTCATCTCTCTTAGATCATGAGTTATTGATATTAGCATTAACAGTCCTCTTTGATTTGATTATAGTATAAGTTACAATCATTACGTATTCATACGTTTTCCATGCTTCTGTTTGAATAAAAAAACGAGCAAAAACCTACCAAATTTAAAAATAGAAAGTCAGAATGTTTTTCTTTTTCGCAAAAATTTACAATAGATTCTTCCACTATATTTGTTTTGTTTCGAGTATGTGATTATAAGTCTAGTACTAAGAGAAAAAGTTATGTGTTATAAATAATATTTTACTTTTTTTTCTTCTTTTCATATTCGTCTTAAATGTTGTTCTTTGGTATATTTATTCTAGAAGTTTTGTTACAATATAAGAAGTATATGTATGCCGAAAGGACAGAAATGATGATGAATTAGTCAAAATCACATGATTATTTTCAATCAAGTAGAACTTGTTTAATCCTGCCATATTTTTCAGAGAGAACTTAAAATTCGTTCGTCTTATAACGAACCTAATGCACAAAACATCAAATATGTTTTTAATAAGAACATCTAATTTAAATGTGAACTTAAAACTATTTCATTTGAAATTAGCAAACATATGTTTTCAATTGTTAGGGGATCCTAATGTATAATAGGGATTTTAATACGTTCTTGTAGTTATTATCGATTATACGTACGTTTAACATAAAACTATTGGTCGAACGTTTCTTTGCATTGATTAAGATAGTTAATTAGGAATAATTTCTCGAAGATATATTATGTTCACTAATCTACATGTATGTATATTTAAAATTAAGAACAAGTATCTCGATGACAAACTTTTGTAATAAAAATCAAATTCGGGACAGTACACAAGTAGTTCTCTTTCTTTTTTCTAAAAACTGAATATGAGAAAAATATGCGTATGACCCCGATAAATACAAATGTCAAACAGAAGCAAAGTCCAAAAAGAAAGAAAAGAGATAGACGAAATACATTTATCTTCATGAACAAGCATTGTCATTCCAGAACAAAATGAAAAATCGATAGCACTATAATACAAATGTCGTAATTGTGTAATTATCATCACACAAACTAGATTTTAATATTTCTAAAGGAAAGAAGTGTTAGGTCCGATATACGTTGTTGTGTATAAGTAGTTTATTAAGTTACTGAAGATGACCTCTCTTGCACAAAAATAGCGTACATTTATATTTAAGTTTACACGAAAAGTGGAATATTCTGGAGTTGATAAAATACACTGGGAAACTGGGGATACATGTAAGAGATCACAGAAACTAAAGAAACCAAGAACTAACACTGAGGAAAATCCTGATAGAAAGAAAGAGAACGAAAAAGATACGTATAGTAGACAATAAGAAATAACACTGGGGAAATTCCTGACAGCAAGAAAGAGAACGAATATATATGAGCGAATCGTAACTTTTTTGTACAACTGGAGGACGAAAATGAAAGTGACTTTTAAAAAGATCTGAAGCGTACATTTTGTTCGCCATAGTTTACTGGGTCTACTGTAAAAATTTCCCAACGA
>CAJNOQ010008886.1:0-10765 GCA_905250885.1 Didymodactylos carnosus | reverse complement strand
CTATTTGATACGAACAATATTATTGATGTGGAGTAGTCTCTATTTTGGTATTGGCTTTTATCTCTATTGTATTTCATCGACATTTTTTCGAAAAAAGTTTTTATGTTCTTTGAAATTGTTTAAAATCGAATTGACCAGGTGGCATCTTTTACAAGTGCTAAAATGTCATAGGTTGCAGGATACAAATACATTTTGTATTCGTTTTTCTGTTTTATGTACTGAGAGCAGAATACGTAATGGTTGAAAAAGAATACAATCAAATTTATCGACGTATTCTATCTTTCTCTTTTTAAATTGAGGGTAGATCAAGAGAACACGCGAACAAGAGTTGATGCATGTATTGGAGTTCTCTTATTATAATGAGGGGAGATCAGGGAAATAAGCGAACAAGGGTGGATGTATTTATCTATTTCCCTTATGAAAATGAACCGAGATCAAGAGAAGAAGCGAACAAGAGTTTATGTATACATTGTATTTTCTAGTTGTTGAAGTTAGTTCTGAAAATTCAGCCTAGATCAGGAAAACAAGTCAACAAGTCAAATTAGTTTTGTATTGTTTTTCTAATCCAGAGTGGTCATAAATATTTTGTGAAATGTTGGGTGAAAACTGTCCAAACAAATGTGAAACGTTTATCATTGATTCATGTTTGCGACATGTCGCAGAAGTGTCTGATACAATTTGACGTGTTTGACATATGTCAAACAGGAATGTATGAATGATTAAGGTGGGAGTGGGGTCGAGTGTTGTGAGAGTGAGTGATCCGACAACATTTCCGTCACTGAGAGATTGTTTATGTGTGCGGTAGACTATCGTGTGACTTTGAATTGTGTGATGGTGATGTAGTCTTTATAAGATTGTTAGGATAAAAGTTCAGCGATTTTATTTGTCATTTAACAATAAAGTTCTGACTACCTTCGTCTAGATGTGAAAATTGGACCGCGAACAAGGAAAAAACCAAAGTGGAATTTGCCATTTATTATTATTTCCAGTATAGTACATTTTGCTTGGGTAGGCAGTGGATTATATTCTGGTCATTCAGTCAGTTTATTTATTTTTTATGAATGTAACTGTTTTCTCCAATAATAAAGAGGACAAATATTGTTTGAAAACCCTTTTTCAACAAAAATGAAGATCTGAACATGTATAGCACAATACTTTTTCTGATATGCTTTTCCAAGTAAAGAAAAATTGAACTATTTCTTTTTCTGATAAACAAAAAACAAGAGCAAAACCTCAAAGGAGGGAACCAGTCAGTGGCTTTTTAGTACTTTTTCTTCGTAAGTTTCAATACCAACAGTATGACAATTTTTTTGATGAAATATCAGAAGCAAAATAATGTTGGATTTTGGATATGAATCGCTTTTAAACGAATACTTGTAATGACTAAAATAGGAGAATATTTGTTCTGCGACTAGAGAATTGAAATTCTCAAAAAAATTATTCTGTGATGCATTATCCGATCGCATAACATCTTTGCACATATCTCTCGTATGGTTTTTGACGTGGAAGCGATCGATTACCATTCGCATTGTATACAAAAATTTTGTTCTTTTGGATTCTTTCATAAATTCTCCACCATACTGATTTTGAATGAACAAATACAATGCACATGCTGTATCATAACACATGGCTGGAGGCAATGGACCACGCTCAAGAATACGTATTAAGCGACGCACTACTCTACGCACTGTAAAACAAAAAGGAGAAAACTTTGTTGGTATATAAGCCGCATATAATGCAAAGTTTATTTTGTTTTATTTACACATGCCTGAAGATTGCCCGTCGAGTTATTAAGGAAAATCACGGTTTTAAATTTTTAAAACTCCTTTCTATGAGAAAAAACTTGTAGATGTTGAAATTTTAAAGTTAGATAAAATTAAGTGAAATTTTCAAAAGTCAGTAAAGTTCTCCATCTCATAAATTACGCATGAACTTTATTTTATATTACGCCATTAATGAATCGAAATTTTTTTCATGGGTATGATATTAGAATCAGCTAAAAAAACTTATTTTAGCTTGTGTTCGTGAGGACTTGATGTGTTTTCAAGATGTGTCACTGATGTTTCCAGGACCCTGCTCACATTTAACAAACTCATTGACCATTTTAATTTTCAAAAATGTCAAATTCAGTTTTAAATACTCAGTTTACACGGCAAATTAGAATAAACTAATTTTGGGGGATAAAAAGTACATTGCGATAAAAAGTTTGCTAATTTCTAAAAATTTCACTCAGTTTAATCTAACTTTAAAATTTCTACATAATAAGTTTTTTTCCTTATAAAAATGGTGCCGTGTCCTGCCCTGTGAAATATTTTCGGATCAATGACAAATATGGTTTTGCTTACTTTGAGTCGTTGTTAAATAGCCTTAAACACGAGTCAAAGTGTAACATTTGGCACCCCATATAAAATCAGTGATATCTCATTTTTGTAAGTAAAAGAATAACTAAAAGTTCGTCTTTTCATTGATTCAGCGGTTTTTGGATCAACAAGCTATTTTTTTATTTATCACACTTCCCCCTTAGCTTTGCTTGCTCTATTTGTATATTAGCAGCGAATTATACTCGAGTACTCAAACATGCCCATGTGAAGAGTTCCTTTTACTTTAAACACGCTTCATACGAAGAAGAATATTTAAGTTTACTCTTTGTCGTTATGCAATGTGTCATTTTCTTTTTAACCGATAACATTCACTTGTTTATTCTTATTTGTGTTGATTCCCAACAGAAATTGATGATGATGGTATTGCTTCCCTTCTCTTTTTAAGATGCCGGAAATTCGAGCTTTCTGAAAAAAAACTTCCGTGTTTTAAGTATGGTTAGATAGAGCTCGCTCACTTGCATCGAAAAAATGAATTCTACAGTTTTCAAAGCCATTTTTGGATGAAAAAGTTCAAAAATGCTGACTTTTAGAAATAGGCAAAACTAGTGAAATTTTAAAAACTAAGCAGAATTTTCCTTTTGGTTCTTTCTTTAAAATTCCAAAACTATTTTTTCATCACCTGCAAGGTTGGTCACGATCACATTGTTTTAACTCACCTTCTGTAAGTGGTAAACTCTCACAAAAACTTGTATTAGTATAACAAATGAAGATGTTTACAAAACATTAACCAAGTTAGTGATAATGTTTAAAGATCAGTCATGCCATACGAAGGCAGCTTTGAATCAGTTGTAGAAGAAGCCACCATTTTGATAATTGTATACACAGTCAGAGAATGAAAACAATAATATCTGAATGAAACATCTTACGGAACTGATTTTGATATTTGATTATTTGATCTCTGAATTTCTTTGTTTTTTTCCACCAAAATAGTCTTTTTACAACAAACCCATTATTTAATCCTTTCAAAAGCAGAAATGTTTCATATTATAGCGTGTAAGGTTGAGGATGAAAGTTTCTTTCAGAATACGATGAGAGTGGTAGACGATCAAGAAAGGCAAAATCTTAATCATTCTTTTATTGATGATGAAAGAAATATCTTAATTGCCAGTACATTCAAACTTCATTTATTATTAAAAAGTGCGGCTGTGTCATCTTCAAAAAACAACGTAGGACACAACCTACGTTATGGATCGAAGTTTGAATGTACCGGCAATTAAGACACTTTTTTCATCATGAATAAAAGAATGATTAAGATTTTCTCTTGCTCGATCGTCTGCCACTCTCATATTATACCAAAAAGAATTTAATCTGTTTTTATGGATGTAGCTTGTTGTCTTAATAGAGTGAGAATTATAACTACCAAGGTCTCTTTCTACTGTCTATCAATTTTTCTGTGGATTTTAAATAGTCTCTTAAGAGTTGAGTACGGAAGAAAGTTTGCTGGCTTTCGAAAATTCCACTTAATTTTAACTAACTTTAAAATTTCAATACAAGTTTTTTCTCATAGAAATGAGTTTTAAAAATATAAAATCGTGATTTTCCTTAATAACATGAGGGCTACTCTCCAGGCATGTATTAACAGAACAAAAGAAATGTTGTTGAAATTTTGCATTGTCTGCACTTGCGTATATATGTACGAGAGAACAGTTGGAAAGGTTACTCACTTCCTTCGGCCATTAGAAGCTCGTCAAAGCCAACAATGACTTTACAATTCAAGAACGTAGCCAAAAATCCAAATGATGAGATTTTCCCTGAACTTGTTATTCCATCTCGATGCACATTGCACAAATCATTTGGTTGAATGCCTTCAAATGCACGTTTATCTATATCTTTTTCAAATTTATTTTCTTCCTCTTTTTTTGCTTTCGATCGTGTTCTTACACCTGTTGTTGCTGATTTTGTTGGTGGTTTTACATCTTTCATTGTTGATGTTCGCTGTGGTACATGTGACGCTGTCACTCCTTGTTGCTTTTTAAACATTTTTTTCAGTTCTTCACTGTGAGCCTGCTGTTGTTCACAATAATTTGGATCAACAGCTAAATGATTGTATATGGCTAAATAAATAAATAGAGCAGTGATGTGAGGTACCTCTAGGTGAATGAAGTTTTAAGAGCGTTTGCTTTTTCTGACTGATGTATACGGGCAACCAATTTGAATGCTAGTAGGCTCGAATTCAGGAATTGTATGGTCATAAATGTTTCTGTATTTACACACGAGACGATTAGCTTTTTGGTGTCCATCTAGGATAAATATCTTTGAGCAATCAACACGACATGTGCGTGTAAAGTGACTATGACGAGTCCACGTAGACACAAATTGTTCATAAAATTTATCTTTATTTTCTTCAAGGTCAGAGATGGACAGCTCCGGGTGTAAGCCGCTCCAACTCCATACCGAATTAAAAAATTCAACTCCAACTCCACTCCGAGCCAAGTCAACTCCGCTCCAGCTCCATAATCGAATTAAAGATTTCAACTCCAACTCCACTCCAACTCCATCTACTTTTTCAAAACTCCACTCCAACTCCAACTCTAGTGCTAATAACACCAACTCCAACTCCGCTCCAACTCCAATTCAACTCCGATTCACTAAATCGAAATTGGATGAATACTAAGTCTAAAGAGAATATTTTTATCATAAGTTTACCATCAATATTAATAATAACTAGTTTCAGAAATTTTATTTCTTTGACGAGTTTCCATAAACTTTATAGATTTAACTCAGTTTAAAACTCAGAAAGAGTGAGATCGACTGTTGGTGTATTAGATGATGAATCCGTTTGTAGACAGATTGATAATAACCAAAGAATAGATAGGTATAGATAGACAAACACACGTGCAACAGATAGAATGATTCAATAAATGATCAGCATTCGACCGCAGGACCGGTCATTGTAAAATTTCTTTTTCTTTTTATATCTCTATTTTTCTCTCTTTCAGTGCATTTACTGAAGGTCATCTATGTAGTTTTTTTGTCGTTCTTTTGCTAGTCATGAGATCAGTCGGAGTTGAATCGGAGTTGGAAAATAGTATCAACTCCAACTCCATCTGCACTCCACTCCGGGTCAAGGCAACTCCACTCTAACTCCATTTCAGAATTACAAAATTCAACTCCAACTCCGCTCCAACTCCTCTTCATATCAACTCAACTCCACTCCAACTCCATTTTGGATTGAAAGAATCAACTCCACTCCGGGTAAAAAAGTGTCAACTCCGGAGTTAACTCCAGCTCCGGAGTTGGAGTTGCCCATCTCTGTTCAAGATATTGATTTCTTTGTTCTTTATCCCATAATGATGATGGTATGTTCATCTCTTCATTCGACGTTGTCATGAATTCAAATTTAGCTAGGCTATTGAACAACCAAATACTCTGAAATGATCTTTCACTTAATTTATCAATATGTATGGCACTTTTTTCTCCACTGAAAAGAAAGAAAGAAATGGCAGAAAGGAAAACCGTCGAAAAGAACAGGCAGATATTTTCTTACAATTTTATTGGTTGACATTTTTCAATTACGGAATATATTTCATTTTGTGGTTGAGCAAACCCAGAGAACGACATATGATTAACCAGAAGATGATTTTCAAAATTTTGAATCCATTTTTGGTCATAGACGTATCCGTAAAAAATAAACATATTAAAAGTAAAAATAAACATATTGCTTGTTTTCGATCGACTCACGAGTCACAAAACAGTCTTCACCACGTTTACCGTATGTATAATGATTTGGATAAATAGGAATTAAACAATTTGTACAGGAAGCTGTCGATATTGTACATTTTTCAACCGACTCTAATTTATATAATAGTTTTGCCTTTGCATGAAGTTCAATTTTCAATTCATGTCCACATTTAATACATTCATTTGTAAAGGGTTCTAAATTTATCACATGTACTTGTGTGGTGACGATATGTGGTGCTCAGTGATAATCGCAAAAGTATAAAAATTTTTAAGTGATTTTATAATTCTAGCCACGGAAAATTGGTGATTTTTTACTGAAATTTCTTTTTTTGAAAACTATGAGGTGTATCAGAATTATAGAGCACGCCCGAACCTCTATATTCACAGTAAAACTCGAAAGAACACAGAACATTACCTAAGAGAAAACTTTAAAAGAGAACAGAACGATAGGATGATCCTATAAGTTTGCCAGCACTCTAGATTCAACATACGTTCTATACAACCAAGTAATAGCTACTGAGCCTTGCTTAAAAAATAACGCAATCTTTCCGTCTTTAGAAACAAAATCATATAGGCTAATACGAACTGAACGTACAGTTGAATATAGTGTAATATACCGTGACGACCTTCAATGGAGCCACCGGATCCAGAAAATGGACGGGGTCTCGACGAGATCTTTACGCCGTACAATGTAACTCGTCGCTCTGATTTAGAATATGCTGCTAACTCTAAGGTGGTTGTTACGCTTGATAAACAAATTCAAAAATCTTACTATTCCTTAAAGTCTACTTCAGGGTCATTTTTTCCTCGTGCCACTGACGACTGGAATGTGCTACCATGCACCGTTGTGAATCAAACCAGTCACAGAATCTATAAGAGTCTTTTGAAACAGCATCTTCAACTTTCATAACTTATCAGTCTTTCCTTGTGCATCATCAACAAAGATGTACCATCCCTCTTCGGTGCCATTTATCAGTCTGTCAAATAAGTTTATATTTCAAATGTAACTTGCTCTTTTCAGTATTTCTTTATTTCTTCACTATTTTCGGTGTTGCATTAGCATAAGCTAGCCTTTCTTTGCAACAGTCATGCTTGCAAAAATAAAAATTCAGTTCAGTTCAGTTGCTATGGAAACCGTAGATCCATTATTCTAGTTGTATAAAATTATATAGCGCAATTAAATTGAATATGGTTAAGACAAATCGTATCTTTCTTTTGTTGTGCTTGTATGTGTGATGTTGAATATGTACTGTTGAAAAGCAAAAGAAGAATATAAGTTTACCGGAAATTACCTGGAATATAATTTATACACATCACAGCATGTGACATGATAGGGGCAAGAGAAAAAAAGGGAATGAAAAAAGGAGAAGTATTTCGCTTGGACGATTTAGCTATGATGGTGTCACAACAATTTCATTACTTTCATTTACCTCTGTATCGCCATTTTTTGCACAACATGCATTTTCTAAAAAGACAACGAGAAAACAGTCGCATTCACCTGTAATCGTCACAAATGAACATGTTCGGATTTCAACCAGTAGGCTTAAATAACTCCGGACTGTCTAATAGCATAGGAGGGGTACAGTGCTTCTACGCATTGGCACCCTCTGGTGGCATCGGAGGAGCTGGGGGATTTGGCGGTTACAATCCCTCTATTGCGACTGGCGGCTACGCTGGGTACAACGCATCAGGTGGCATCGGAGTGATTGGTGTCCCCAGTAGCTACAATCCGTCTATTGGGATTGGAAGCTACATTGACTACAACGCACCGCACTGCATCGAAGAGGTTCAGAGCTCTGGCGGTTACAATCAATCTATTGGGACAGGAGGCTAGTTGGTTACAATTTATCTGGTGGCATCAGAGGAGTTGCGGGCTCTGACAGTTACTATCCCTCTATTGGAACTAGAGGCTACTTCGACTACAATCAACCGCATGGCATCGAAGGAGTTAGGGCCTTCGATAGAGACCGCCCTCCTTCTAGCTTGAGAATAAACAGTGGCTTTCTCGAGTCCGTCCCATCCCTAATAAGGTAGGACGAAAGGGTGCTTTCAGTCCACGTGGCCCCCTGTGGGTGTAAAAAGAAGAGCTGGCTCTAGGCACTACAGACTCACTGGTTCAACAGGAGGAAATGAAGGTCTTCGTGTCCGCAGCCCCATTAGCGGCATAAAGGAATCTGACGTGACAGGAGATGAGTCGATGTATGGTATGGTTAGTCCCGATACAACGGCACAGTTTCAATCAGGCTGGGTTGGTCCGATCAGATAGGAAATTCACAAATGACGTAATAGAAACAATGGAAGTTAAAGGTCGCTTCCTATCTCTATCTGTGAAGATTAAAATGCTGCATACAATATTAAGATGCCTTAAAATTGTTGGCTGATTAAAACTGAACAGTTTATTCATCGAAACACGGCCAGCAGTTCCCTTAGGCTTGTTAATATTAGAAACAGCTTACGCAGTAGTTGTACAGCTTGGGTGGCATCAGTGGATCTGGTCGTGGTGCACAGTTTAATAGTGGTGCACCAAGTAAAAGTAAAAAACCATAAAAAATCAGTTGAGAGACACTTGTTATTTTAGGCTATAATGAATGTGAGATCATTTTTCATATAGAATAAAGTACACAAATAAAAGCTGACATTGGAAAAGTTGGACTGCCCTGAGCAAGAAATGAAAACAGAAATTTTGCAAAAATGCAATTCAAGTGCATCTCTCTCTTTTTACGAATCAATGCAATCTATTGACAAAATAATAATTGGCACTTTTCTTGCATTTTTTATTTTTGCTATTACCATCGATTATATTAATTCTGTTGCTCCAGTTAATGAAAAAATTCGAAATGAAAATACATCGAAATGGCTTTGGCCACCACAAGCTTTTTTCAAATTATTCTATGAAAATGTTGATCCAGTTTTATTTCATAATAATTCTTTTGTTAAATATTTAACTTGTCTTTCATCATTTCTATTTGCACCATTCTATGTAACTGCTATCTATGCTATTTATCATAAACACCAATGGATTCGTAAACCAATGATTCTATTTTCGTTGATATTATTTTTTGATTTAAATTATTTTTTCTATCAAGCTTTATTTGGTAGAGAAAAAATGAAAAATCTATTTTTATTTACGTTAGCTTATGGTTATTATCAATTATTTCCATTAATTTTAATTTATCGATTTTGGCCGAAGAAGCGTTCGAGAACACAATTAATCGAATAAAAAATAATTAAACTATTATTATTTGATTAATGCTGCATTTCGTTTCCTTAACAATGTTCGTAATTTATCTGAAAACCATGGCTGATCTCCATTCCTAATCCTTACTATTTTGTGCGGTACTGTTTTATCTGCTGCCTCAAGGATTGCGGCCTGTAGTTCATCTACGTGTTTATTTACGCTGCTTTTAGAGTTAAAGATATACTACATAGAAAATAGAAGATGAAATAGAACATAGCGAAAATGATCCCACCCGACACATTTGTAATTATAAATTCACAATTTTAGATGTCATTAGTTTATTGGATAGAAAGCGACTTCTAACTAAAGAATAGTGAATACCTCTGCAATGCTGATAGGTTGTAAGGAAATGAAAACAGAAAGTAAAATCCCGTTTAAATCTTGTTTGAATTTAAAAATTTCATTCAATGAATGGGTTTACCGAAAAGTTACCCTTAAAACATACTTGTAAATGATTCCATGAACCATCAGTCATACCAAGTGTCTAACAACCATGCGGTCAAGATAAGGTACAATGACGAGCTACAATGACTATTCATTTTATCTTATCCATGCTGAAAAAAATGCAACAATCCATCTCAGATTTTGATGAGAGTCAACTTTCTTAGTATCTAGCTGTATCCGCATTAGAAATAATCCGAAAATCTCAACCTTAACCGTTGTTTCCTTTCTGAAATATTAGACAACTAGAATTGAACAATACTGTTTCTTTTTCCAAGTTTCTTGTTCCTTAGATCGAGCTAATAAATCTTCGATTCCACCTATTCGTTCCTCTTCTGGCAAACTTGTAGGTGAACCTAATGTGAAGGCTGATGAAATGAGTATTTACTGGAATGAACATTTTACATCTGTATCATTGATGAATAGTACTGTATTGTTGTTCTTGTTACTGTTGTCATTTTGATCAAACAAAAAGGTTTTTTTTATTAAAGTCAAAATAGCGCTCATAGTCCTTCAGAGCAGCTTTCAACATAAAAAATCCACATTTCAGTAAATTGTTACTCAAAAAGAGTATAATCCACTAGCGTTTTAAGCATGAAAATTGAAAGCATATTATCAGATAATAATTATCTTAAACACGTCATAAAAAGAAGAATAAGAGAGGGAGAAGTTATTAACAAGAAAATCTTGCAACAACAAAGTAATAGTAAGCATCAACAAAGCCAGCACAAGTTTCGAAGAAAATTACATTCTATGTCTTCTCATACTATGGCCAGGAATCAACTGTTTTCACTGAACATATTAAGAAGATTTGTAGAAAACTTTTCACACAGAGTACAGTTAACATCCCATTTAGAAAAACGTTCACACTTCTCGCCAATTCAAAAAGGAGATGTACGCCAACATATGTACAAATCACATTTTCTATTCTTTTCTTTCTACTTATTTTTTGCAATTGTGCAAAAGTTGTACCCGCGACATCACAACCTTTCTTCTACTGAACTCAACGTATAGGAACAAATAT
>CAJNOQ010008885.1:0-10765 GCA_905250885.1 Didymodactylos carnosus | reverse complement strand
ATTTTCTCATGTCTGTACTCAAATTCGGTTATCATTTTGTCACTGCTGATTTAGATACAGTATGGTTTGACAATCCGTTAAAATATTTATCAACTAATATAGCACAAGTTGTCCTCCAGGGACAAACGCATCGTCATAGTCAATTAAGTGGCGGATTCATATGCGTACATTCAACCTCAGGCGGTAAACAGTTCTGGCAACGTGTGATACATTGTCATAATAAAAACATGGGATATCTATTGAAAACACGGATGAAAGCTACAAGTAAATATACGGAACAAGAATGTATTAATCAAGTCGCAAATGAAACTCTGAATCGTCGAACACAAATTCACTATTTGAATGAAGATCTTTTCCCCGATGGACGACGATTTTTTGTACAAAAATTACCACAACTGAACGGCGTTATTCCAGTCGTTGTGCATAATAACTGGATTATTGGATTAGATGAGAAATGGAAACAATTTCAATCATGGAATTTATTGTGCGATGACGCGACTCCTACAAACGATGAGGTGAAATTTCATAAAAACTTGTTTAAAAACTTTCGTTTACGAATTAAAATTTTAACTTATAACCGATTTCAAAGTTTAAAACGTTTATTGATAAGTTTATTGACAACATACTATTTCAACGATCACGTTGATTTAGATATATGGATTGATCATCCATCACAAGACGCTACAGCTGGAACGCGGAAAGAATGGTCATTGATCGTTCAATATTTGTCGAATAAAAGTCAGTTTCATTGGCCTCACGGGTCTCTATTAATCTATCAACAGAAATCACATATCGAACTCTTTGAACAATGGACTCAATCAGCCAGAACAAAAACAGACGAATATGAAATACTACTGGTTCTAGAAGATGATATGACTGTTAGTAGATATTTTTATGAATATATCAAAAAGGCACTACAGTATTATTACTACAATCGCACAAATTACGATCCACTTATGTACGGTTTTTCATTACAAAATCAAGATACAATATTAGGACAAACAGGAGGAACAAAAACACGATCAAGAGATATACAAACGATCCTGAGGGATGATTATGGCAGTCCGCTCTTTTATAAATACCAATTATTAGGTAAGTAAAACTGTTACGACCTTTCATAACATCACTTGATCGATGAACACAACTTGAATCGCATTTGAACTACTATTCATAGAACAAAGTACTTCGGTTTAAATAAATGGAAGCAAGCTATACCTACGTCTTTCCTAAAAAATGGTGACTAATTCTTGATTTCCGTCCTTAGTCGGAGTCAACGATATATCGCAGTATTGATTGAGCACGAAAAACCCAGACTCTTAGAGCACATTGTTCTTTGCCTTCTGTTGTGCGCGAAGTCCCAATTACGCAACGTAAAGAACGATATGTTTTTGCTTATATCCTTATTTTAATTAACCTGCAATTAATTATTATTGAGTACCACGCACTGTCCTGCAATAGGAGTAATAGATTTAGTTGCTTGAAAGGAGGATAGTCTTATTAATAGCTATGGAACCGTCTTTTCTGTCTGCTAATTAACATCAGCTACATAGAATTATGTCGTTGGTTATAGACTATTCTTTCGTGTACACGCACTGGAGCTGACATCGACTTCTTTAGTAGTCGATTTCTTCGAAGTGTATTGTGTGGCGATTTTTATGTGTCTGTATGCGATAGTGATTATTTTAAGTTACGGTTTATGATAGGAGTGATGTTTTCAAGTGATTTTTGAGTTAACTTTTTTGTCGACTTCTATCTGATTTTCGCCGATTTTGAACCCAGCTCTACGAATTCCGTGACACGATATTTCCGCGAACGACATTACTGCGAACCGCCATTAAGTCGACACAGATCATAGGAATTTTTTGCACAGCTATATTAGCGATCGAAAATTTTGCCACCCATGGTCTATGTCGACATACTCTCTAAAAAAATCGGTTTATTACGAAACCTAAAAGGTTATAGAGAAGTGCAACCATTTCAAAATCGTTTTAGGGTTCGTACTTCGACTACGAAACCTTTATGTTCGCCCAGAACCATTCGTGATAAACCTATTTTTTTAGAGAGTAGTCCATGAGCGGATGTCGACATAGACCATAGGAAAAATTTTCAGTCCTTAATATAGCTGGAGTAAAATTTCGTATGGTGTATGTCGACATAATCGCGGTTTGCGGTAATGTCATTCACAGTAATGTCCTTCGCGGAAATGACGGTGTATGACGGATTCAGAGTTGTACTCTATATAGGTGTTGTCGATGAGAGTCGGAGACGACTTGATCGAGAGGTGAGTTCTATGTATGGGTGTTGGATATCGATGGTTTGTAACGTAATTTCTATGTATTTTAGAAGTTCACGGATATTGGAATGATTTTCCATTAGCTGAAAGGTGATGTTCTTAAAATTGTCAGTTGGAGGTCAAGCTGTTAATGTGTCTGTGCATATAATTTCCGACCACAAATGTACTCAACAGAGGCGTTCTCCTGTGTAAGTCTTTATATACTGTCAGATATCAGGTATATATACTCTTAGCGCATCTGAGTACCCTTCAGATGCAGAAATTCTCTTCTGATGTACGTATTCCCTATAAGTAGCAATTTCTAAAGTCTAAAAACTTACGTAAGCGAAATTAGCAGCAGATTTCTATATTCTCGCCTAACGTTTTTTATTAAAGCTGGACCATCTCGAAATAAGTGTGCCAGATAGAACTCGATGAGCTCAATCGATTGGTGAAATCAGTTTTCCAAAATATTGTTTCCTCCGCTTTTAAAATGACAAATACTGATTTTCTGAACGAGACGAAAACTCAAACTTTTGTATTTTCACCTAACATTTTATATTAAAGCTGTGCTATCTCTGGAAATAAGTGTGCACACTTTGTGTGTCATTGGCACGCTTGTGCCATAGAACTCGATGGGCTCTATCAAGTGGCAACATCAGTTTTCCGAAATGTTGTTTGCTTTAAGTACGAGTTATCGGTGAAAATTTGAGAATGGGATAATGACTCTGTTCATTGGAAAAGTTGAAGCTAAGAGCTTGCTCTGTCGGAGGCTTGTAAGGAAAAGTTGGGTTAGGTTTGCTGCGAGTATAAGAGACGAAATAAACACTCGTTGGTCTGGGCTCTTTTTTAACATAGTTTTCTTGAGATTTCTTTGGATCTTAGAAGTGTTATCAGTGTGTGAACGACTCAGGGAAATACTGACAGCCCTAGTGCAAGTACTTGATTAATTGCTAAGTACTTGTCATTGATCGAGATACTTGCCTTATTGCTAAGAAGTACTTTCTGAAAGTACTTGGCATGTAAGCACAAGTACTTACAAGTAAATTCACTTCTTGTAAAAAGGCAAGTACCGGCTTCATTACGCAGACAAAGTACTTGGCCCCAAGTACGTTCTCTAGGGAGTGTGCGCGAAATCACTTCTGAAAACATTTTATCATAAGATCGGACTTAACGAAAGTCAGGCGTTCGGGAAGAGAATTCAGAGTAACCGATCGACATTAGTTTCTAAAACAGAAACTTTTAGACACCTATGCACTTATGATGTTATATGTGTATGACTATAAGCAACGAGCTAGAAACTGAAGAGATTATTATACTCTGACTCATTACGTAATCCAGTCCTCACCCATGCGATTATCTGCCGTCGTCTACTAGACAAAGGTTCATCCAGAGTTTGAACATCGACTGCGATGCGATACTCAGTCGAACAGTAGCGATTGAGGAGGATGACTTTACCTGAATATTTCACTCCTTGTCCAGAGTAGGAGAAAATGTCAAGATATTTCAAGAAAGTGTTAAGATAGCTAATAAAAAAAGTAGAATATCCTGATGGGGATATAGAATATGAACTTCGAGAATTATATAAAAAAAGGTTGCTGACCGGAAAAAAGACTTGGTCACAAGGAAAAAAGAATCGATGCAGTGTTTTCCGCTCTTTTCGGAGGTATGATAAATCTTTCCGCGAACAGCATCATTTTTTCGCTGATGAACTTTACTTAAAAAAATCGAATTTATATCCCGATCGGGATATAGAGCTTGAGACTCTACTGCATCTCACAAAACGTCATGGACTTATGTAAAAGTGAATTTTTACGTGGAATTGCAGTGAAGTAGGAGAAAAACACCAGAGACAGTGCACACCATAGCCAATGTGGGTTATAATCGATGCAAACACATAAGTCCGCAACAGAAATCCACTATTAAACAGTGGAGTGAACCAAGATCAGGAAAACCGTGTTTTCCAGTTAAATGTAACTAAGGATATTAGTAAGACGACTACCAAACTAAACAATGAAATCTAAATGCTAGATATGTATTTAGGAAACAACAGAAAAAACTATGAGAAGTGTTTTTTGTTGACTCTTGAGAGGTTTTCACATATGTACTTAATCTGAGTTGACTAGAGTGAAATATCAAAAAAAATTTCTTTATCACTTTTGTCGGTGTATTTTAGTGGAAAGAAAAGGCTAAACAGGACCCATGAGGTTTTTTTGGCTTGATCGTTTTGGTAACCGGCTGATCGGACCGTCACAGCGCATGTCGATTCAAACAAAATCGCAACTAATCGTCATGTCATATAACAGTCTCGATCGGCGCCGCATTTTACTAAGATCGCGATTGAATGCTTACCCAACAAACAAAGAACTAGCTGATCGTTGATCATTCATTAAGTTTGAGTCTCAACTGGCCGCGATCAGTATTTTTATCAGTTGCTCGAAGCTGAAATTCAGATCGAGTTTGATTGGGACCGAGATTTCCATTGTGGACTTATTTGTTTACATCGATTATAACCTACATTGGCTACACTGTATCGAGTGTTTTTCTTCTACTACAGTTCTTTTCTTTATCAAAAATCAGTGTTTTCAAAATCAATAAAACATATAGTTCGTGATGCTGCGCCAATTCTGAGTCGGCAGTAAAATATTCAGGTAAAGTCATCCTTCTCAATCGCTACCGTTCGACTGAGTATCGCATCGCAGTCGATGTTCAAACTCTGGATGAATCTTTGTCTAGAAAAAACTGTTTTTCTTTTGGACATAGAGTACATTTTAAATTTTTCAATGCCGAACAAACATGAGCATCATCTTAGCGTTGCAGTGAAGTTCACTTTACGTGAGAAAATGCATATTTCAAGCTCCGTGCGTTTTGTTTTTGTAAGGCTGGCTTTCTGGCTGAAGTATCGCGCAGTTATCGTAACCAGAGAATCTGTTGGAAAACGTTTCAGTTGTCTGAATATGGATTCCGCCAAAATCTTTGCAATATCTTTTGTCCCAGACCAGATGAGTCAGAAATTTTGAAAACAAAAGAAAGGAGGAAAGCGAACGAAACAATATTTTGGAAAACTGATTTCACCAATCGATTGAGCTCATCGAGTTCTATCTAGCACACTTATTTCTAGAGATAGCACAGCTTTAATAAAAAACGTTAGATGAAAATATAGAAATCCGCTGCTAACTTCGCTTACATTAAAAGCTTCAATTTCCAGGTGATATTGTGTGAAGTATTCGAAATCACATTTAGAAAACATTATTCCTGAAACTTTATATCGGTTTATCTGAGCATTCTCGACCCCTACGGGGAGTCTCTCTTAAGTCATAGAAGTCGGCAATTCAGAAATAAACAGATTTTCTTGTGTAGTATTCATCCATCTGGCGTATCAGAGTAATGTGTCATAATTCTTTGCGCCTCTAAATAATATTCACAAGCCCAAACATTTCTATTTTGTATGCAAATAATGCTTTGTCTCGTTTTCTGAATAACGTTCTTGGATACGCGCTAAGATTGTATACACAGAGAAGAGACAACGAGGAATTATCAAATATTTAGTCACTGTTGTTTCCTGAACCCTTCACTCTTGCTGTCACTCATAAATTACTGAGATGTATGAACACGTTTTGAGCTGCGCTCTTTCAACATGCGATGGCACGTGGATAGCATTCTCCAGATCCATTTTCCCTTGTTATTGGCTTAACTTGTTTTATTACATTTCTTTTTTAAACTCGCTACCCTTTATCCTCTCAGTGTTTCAATATGCTTGAAAAAACTGATGTTCACGGTGTGATATAAGACGAAACACCCGAGATATGTATCTGAGTGAACTGGTTGTCTTTTTAAGGTACTTGGGGCACCGTATTTTTTCCGAAACACTGGTCACTATTTTTAAACTGGCTAAGGAAAGCCCAGCAAATGCAACGATCGCCGTGCGTACCGACATTAATGTCATCAAAATGGTGGTTAGAACGTGGACCGCATAGAATATGGACTCGGTGGTTTATCCGTTTTACCTATGAGATGGGTTGGTATTCACTGTACACCAATTATCCACAACAAAGATCATTTGCTATAAATCATCATGAATCTGGATTGAATTTCAATATTACCAAAGGATTTATGCCTAACTGCAGTTTGATCGGGAAGGTTATACCATCAATACATTACAATTTTTCCAGAGATTTGCACATTTTCGATTTTCATTTTAATCAAGTTGATAAGCCCAAAATTTTGCAATATCGACAATATGTATGGCACACAGCTCACTTTCATAATCAATGTCACGCGATTTCTCGTCAACATAAGTACATAGTGACATCAGTGGAAGAAAATACGGATTTATTCATAAATCTGACTACTGACGTTTGTATTATTGTAGTATTAATAGTTTTAGTAATCTGGAGTCGAGAAACCAAGAACAAAATTAAGAAACAAAAAACGTTTTTACGAAATAAACTTAAACGGATCTGCTGCTGAAAGCAAAATGTACAGCTTTGGCACCAAGTTATGCACTTAGATTATCAATGGCAATCGATGTATGCAGTTGGTCACAAAAATGGTTTTTATTCAAAAGATATCTTAGTCTCGATAGAGATTTGAAGGCTTTTTTATATTCAAAAACGCCTTGACACTCGTCTTGTTCAAATGCTTGTTTGTATAAGAGTTTGTTGAACGACCGAATAGAACTCACTATTTTCGCTGCTACGAAGTCAAATAATTTAACAAGATATTAGGACTACTTTCACTTCGTATATGTACGCTCAAGAGCTAAACGTTTCGGAGTATACACTACTCCTTCATCAGTTGCAAATTGCAAATTAAATTATAAAAAACTTACATTTGGAACATAAGAGAGATAAGCAGTTATATTAAGAGTAAAGTGCACGAATTAAAACAGACAATGAAACAAATTTCTTTTTCTATTGCGTAGAACTTACTCTTTCCTGTTTAGAGCAGATGACAACGTTGTTATCGTATCCGCAGACAAAGATGGTTTTTGATCCTTCTGTTTGTTTGTTCGTTATCTTTAACTATCTTAAACATGATGAATAATGAACATGAAAAATATCAGATATGAAAACATTGAAAACAATAAGAACTTGAGATGAAGAAAATGACTTTTCCAGTTTTAAACCCATCAAAATACCTGAAAAAGACAAACAAGACAAACTTGATTGTTAAATAACGGATATACGTTAACAACATGTTGTTCGAAAACATGCCAACATAGTTTGATGTGAGAAAACTGGCATTCTGATTTCTTCTTTTGGATCTGGTATCTCCGCCTATTTATTAAAGACACTATTCAGCTATTTCGCAATCAATCCATCACCTTTAAAATAGTGAAATAAGTTTTTAATAAGTTATATTTAATAAGTTAAAACTGATTTTGAAAATGAATATCTGTAACGTCAGATCTCTCTGATATCGAATTAGTGATTATCATTGGTCATATATGTAGACTGAACAAGATGTGAAATACTCTTGTAGAATTTGTTTTCTTTGTTTCTCTTTTTCTCTTAGAACAGATAGAATCAATTCTCAACACATAGACTAACTCGATTTCTCTTCCTCTATTAGTGATAACGGAAACATTTTCTCCAAACTTCATTTTCCTGTTATAGTGTGACGCAGATAAAAATGATTTGTATGACTGTAAATGCATCATTATCAGATACAAATGGGTAAGAAAGTTTATACTCATACTATCGGGTAAAATAAGGGTTATTCGAATAAGAGTTATTTTCTAGTACACCATATAATTAACCGACGGTTAACCGTGGTTATTTCAGCTGAAACCATAGCAATACAGCAGAAAAACCGACGGTTAGCCTCACAATTACCCGGAAAAACGGTCGGTTAGCCGCGGTTAACCGACTGTTTTTCCGGATAATTGTGAGATAATTGTAAGGCAAATCAGTCACATAATCTATCCAAGTGAAATCGACCACTGTCGACCTGAATAGGAAGAAGAGGCATGGTATCACAAGAATATTACATAGAATCTCCAGAAATTCATTCAAAATTAAGAACTGTAAATCTGACTAGAAAGAGAGGAATCCCGAATAGAAGTACAATACCATGGACAATAAGAGAGATGGGTATACGGTAATCAGCTGCACAATCATCTCTGTAGACAATACTGAAAAAGATAATCGAGATTGCCAGTGAAATAAATGTGATTAGATCATATTTATGTTGTAGTATTTTGTTCGATTTTTTCGCATCATTTTTTGTCTTAATCGTCAGCATCAAAAGGATGGTGAGATGTGCCATCATTAGCTCTGATTTAAAGTGCTCACGAATTAATGGCTCTTGCTTTCTCACGAATCCCAATCATTGTTCAACGACTTTAATAAATATCGAAAAAAATGGTAGTAGTCTGTTTTAGAAGAAGAGAAAAAAACGATCCTTTTCCCTTTCTTTCGTGTTACAGGCCGTTCTGTGATTTCTGCTTTTTTCCATTGAACAGAAAAACCCGATAGGCAGAAGAACTGAATTTTTCTTTTTCTTGAACAGGTGTGTTCTAACACAATAACCTTTGGCGGTTCGGTGAATTTTTCAAATTATGCGCCTCTACGACGCTGAAAATGAATTAACGCATTCGCTTTACTTCTCCAACACATGTGTTTTACTGTTTTACACATCAATATACAGGCTTCACACAAAAATAAAATACAAAAAATATATCGTTATTTCAATAAATTCAAATTACATTTTAACAATATTAACTCTGAATTCGAACGAAACAAAAAGGAACAGTGAAGAACATTACAGTCGGTGTTGAAGAAGTTGGAAACCGAAGGTGCAGAGGTGGAGTTGGAAACATTTGACCGCAACTCAGCTTCAACATCAATAAGTGCACGCCAACTCCGATAAGAAATAGTTCAACTCCGGAGTTGGTGCTGCTCAGCTCTGCTGTAATTGTATCTATTCTATGAAACAGATGAAGGAAAAAAAACAATGTTCCTCTTCTCTAGACAAGAGCAAGACCAAGGTTTTTCGGTCTCGTCTTGGTCCCAAAAGAAACTTTCCTTGTGAAACTCGAAAAAAACAATTCCTTCATGCCGCAAAGTTTTAACTGTTTTTACAAAATTGTTAAAAATAATTCTTGATTCCAATCCCGATGCCATCCATGTCTACTCTTCTTCTTGAAAACAAAATCATTTTGTACTTTATTATATTGATACTATGAGGAAAAAAACAGCTAATTGTTCCTTTATCAGAGAGTACTCGTATCGGTCAATCATTTTTATTCAAAAAATCTCTATATACAAGGACTTTCGACATACAGATATGCTTATGTGTTTGAATTAACGTGATGGACAATGATAGTGATAATAACGACGGATGAAATAGTAGGCCTATCAATAGTTAAAAGTTTGTTCTGGCTCTTCTTTTGAGCCACGAAACACTGTAAACAAGAGAAGCACTGGGTTAAAGCCCATATCCAGTTTATAGATGGTAAATAACACAAATATATGTGTTACTCAAGATATATTACAATCGTATATTTTTATTAACTCACCAGTCGTTGAATTTCTGATATAATTAGTATTCTCATAATCAATAAGAATCGGACAGATTAATGAGAAAATTACATCTGGCCGTATAAATGGAATAATCACACAGTGTAACAAGAATTTTAAATAAAATTTAAAAAATGTGAGAAAGTAAAATGAAGATAGACCAATAACAATTCAAAAATTACTACAATAGAATGAGCAATAGAAATAATTGATAAATACTCATCTTGTCGAAACCAAACGAAAACCGGTGATTAACCACGTTTATTTTAAGAACCGCCGTTAACCGTGGTTATTTCAGCTGAAACCATAGCGATACAGCAGAAAAACCATTGATTTTTCCAGTTTTATTAAACCCAACAAAATACCTGAAAAAGACAAACAAGACAAACTTGATTGTTAAATAACGGATATACGTTAACAACATGTTGTTCGAAAACATGCTAACATAGTTTGATGTGAGAAAATTGGCATTCTGATTTCTTCTTATGGATCTGGTATCTCCGCCTATTTATTAAAGACATTATTCAGCTATTTCGTGATCCATGGAACTATTGATAGTCCTACTATATCATCCGTCATCATTATCGCTATCATTGCCCATCACGTTAATTCAAACACATAAGCATATCTGTATGTCGAAAGTCCTTGTATATAGAGATTTTTTGAATAAAAATGATTGACCGACACAAGTACTCTCTAATAAAGGAACAAATAGCTGTTTTTTTCCTCATACTACCAATATAATAAAGTACAAAATGATTTTGTTTTCAAGAAGAAGATTAGACATGGACGGAATCGGGGGTGTCAATTGTTTTGATCACCAAACAAAGATACTTTTGATCGCCAAACGCTTTTAGATACAAATGATCACCAAAGAAAGATACTTTTGATCACCAAATTTTCCAGCATCACATTTTTATACATATAAACATATAAATTTTAACAAAGACAATATTTTCACAGTTTTATT
>CAJNOQ010008884.1:0-10766 GCA_905250885.1 Didymodactylos carnosus | reverse complement strand
ATGATGATGGTGATGATGATGTGGCTGTTCTTGTTGTTGATGAAATTGTGAATGTAATGAATGAGACGTATTATTACTGTTGTTATGCTCTGTTCTTTGTGGTGGAAAATTAAGACCATAGGGTACAGTGGGAACAAATGCTGAGTAACCGTACGAATGAGCAAATGGTTGAACATTTCCACCACCAGATGAATATGGAATATAACCATTATAGACAGGATATTTAAGACCTAAAAATAAATGATTTTATTTTTTTTAAATGAAAATTTTCTAAATATTTATTTTTACTTTGAGTAGAAAATTCTGGAAATGTTCGTAATAGAATATTTGCTGATAGTTTAGCTCGCTTTTCATCTGGACAATCATCTGATACTAATGGACTTCGTTTTGGTGGTCGACCAGGCCTCGAACTAAAAACAATAAAAATGTCATAAAATTGTTTTCTATAATATCAAAAATGATATATAATTATTTTTGTATCTTTATCTTTAATGTATTGATCAATATTAATACTATAATTTAGTTGTCTCATAAGTAAAAATCAATTTATTTGAAAAAAACAAGTTCATTTTGACAAGTCAAACAACCTATGCGAAATAACTGAAGTGTAGTTAATAGATATATATTAATTCCTGATTATTCCACGTCGGTTAATAGTAAAAGAAGAAGTAGAAGAAAAAAAAAATTGTGTTCTACAATGACACACGTGTACGGTTTCGTCTTTTTATATACAAATTGAATTTGTCTTTTGTTTCTTTATTTTATCATCAAAGTCAAAAAAAACTTTAGAATTAGATTAACGATTTAGTAACAAACAATGATGATGATGATGACAATGAGAGATAGATAAAAATGTATTGAATGTATTTTTGTTGTTTTAGAGCTCTATTTAAATGAAACATTTTAAAAAAACTATAATTTACTCTTCATTTATTTTTGTTAGATTTCAATAATAAAAGATTAAATTTAATGTTTATAGTATAGTGTGTATATATGTGTATGTTTCTACTACTGAGAAAAAACATTTTCATCGTCGTAGACAGCGCAACAATGTTATTTCTTGTTCTATCAACTGCTGCTGATGAGGATGAAAAAAGTTGATATTGAGATGTTTGAGAGAAAAACAATAAAATATGAATAAAAGTATGTTTATTTATGCAAATTATTTCTCTCAAACGAGTTAAGTAGAAATAATATAGAATCTAGATCGATTACACTCTCTTATCATCCACAAAAAGAGAGAGAGAGAAAGAGAAATCATTTTCAAATTTAAAAAGAGAAAGACTTTAAAATGGAAAATCAAAAAACTCACCCAGAATTTGTACAATCTTCATATAAGACATCAAATTCGGTTGGTGCAAGTAATTTACATCTATTCACGCCCGGTTGAATTGCTCCAAGACCACGTAAAATTCTAACCTGAAAAAAGAAACAAAGATTAAAAATGACAAATTTTTTATTATCTATAACTATTCTATATATCCTGTTTACTTGTTCGACATTGCATACAACTGGAATGATTTCTAATCGTTTTAATTTTGTATATACGGTATGCAATCCTCCAACCAGATGTTTTAAAAATAAATCAAATGCTTGTGGTAAACATATCAATTCTCTTCCATCAACATTAAATGATGTTAATTTAGTACCACGATAATCAATAATGCGAACCTTTTTATAGAAGAAACAATCAAAATATGTTTGACTAGAAATGTGTAAAAATCAAGATCTAGAGAGTTTTATCTCGAATATATTACTGTTCCACTTTAGTAATATGAATATATCTCTACTTACTAAATTATTTTCTGGCGTATTTCTTGCTACAGGTGCCTGGACAATAGAAAATAAATAGAAAAATAAATAATGACTTGAAAAAAATCAACAAAAAAAAAACTTACTGATTCATATGTTGTTTTTTCATATTTCATTGAATAAGATGAATTTGAACATACACTCTGATTTGATCTACTACGACTTTGTAAATTAGAACAATCATTATTATTATTATGATGATGATGATGTTGGCTATTCTTAAGTTGATGTTTGGTAGTATCATGCATGCCACCAATATGCCGGTCAGAATTGGATGAACATATACTCGATGAATTACTGTTGTCACCAATAGGACTATGTTGCGACATAATTTTTTACGCTTTTGTCATTGATATTTCAATTAAAATAAACTATAAAAAGCAAATTTTACATTTAAATTATTCTTTTCTTTAAAATATGGATCAATAATATAATCAATCTTTTCCAGTCAATTATTATAACAAAAAAAAATATATTTAGGTGTTTACCTATAATCGAATTAGCATGAAACTCAAATGTAGTTCTATTTTGAAATAAACCAGATACTAAAAACGTTTTTCCATTATTTCGTTTCCTTTAAACTTTTAGTCTTGACAAACTAGAGAACTATATTCAAACAGTTGAAAATGATGAAAACTCACATTTCTTCTGATGAATAGTAAAATATACTATCCTAAATAAAAAATATTAATGTAATTTAAACTAATATTCACCTAGTTGTAAAATATTATTAAAAAAAAAAAATCAAGGTTTGATATAATACTGATAATAAATAATAATGATTTTGAAGAAAAAAAAAGGTAGAAACGGATCTCTTCTTTATTCTCGTTTTGTCACTTTATTGTTCAAATATGTAGAACTCTTTTGAAGGTACAGAGAAAAACGAGTTAATGTTGATTTAATCAAGTTACAAGGTTGAAATGGGATAATATATATGTGTGTATATGTGTGGCCTGTGTTCCAAATGCGAATTTAGATGACAAATAATACAAAAAAAGCGAGAAAAAAATATCTTTTAGATATATGAAATAAAAAGAGGAAAAAAAAAAACGTTTTTTTTTATTATTCTCGACTAATAATAATATAGTATGTCTTCTTCTATTTCTTCGATTCAATGACCTATGAAACGGATTTCATTTGTTTTATTAGATTCATATATCAAAAAATACATTTGTCTATTTCTTCTTCTTTTTCTTTCTTTCTTCCATTCATTTCAAATGGGTGAATGAATGAATACTACTGATGATTATTTTCTCAACATAATAGAAATACGTTTGTTTCATTGGCTAAAAATACATAAGAAACAATAATTCTCAGAACCAATCGTTAGAACATGAAGATTAAAAAAATAATCAATGTCAACAGTAATGGTCATGTTAGATTTACAAAATGACGATTCTTTTATATAAAAAGAAAGAAAAACAAATAACGGTGAGATATCACAACATATGCAGTTTAATAAAAATCCCCTTCAGTTCAGACTTTTAGCATTTTAGACTGAATGTTTTTTTTATTTTTAGAGACAATTAAAAAAAAAGTAAAACTAAAATTATTAGACTGAACTTATCCCATAGAATAAGATGAATTCTGAATGAGGAAACATAATATGATTGTTTTGATAATTATATTTGTTTCCACTATCCTAGAGGAAATTCTTGGAATCAAGATTTTTGACTTCTTAAATTTTTTCAAACAAAAACAAAAACAACATACAAAATCAAGAACTTTCAAGGTGTTGAAAAATCTTAAAATTTATTAACTTTTTTTTATCACTTTCTTAATTCTTGAATTACCATTCTGTTTTACACTCTTGTTTACATCTAATCTCAAGGATTTTTCATGCGCAGAAGAACCTGAAGAATTTTACGGTTTTGAACATAGCTATTGAAGGAAGAGCCTAGAATCCTATATCTGGTGTCACATACGAGAGGAAAATGTAAATCTCATGATCCTGGAACATATTGTCTGGATTCATTCAAGATCTTAAAATTTTTGTTGACAAGATCTTGGACAAGACTTTGGTTACTTTACTAGGATAAAAATCAAGATTTTAGATATTGAACGGGAATATTCCCTATCGAAAGCCACATACGTAATACATTTTTCTCAAATAATCGCTTGATCTGAAAAATGTACGTCGATCACAATAGGATAAACTTTTTCCTCTAAGAAAGCGCGTGATAGAATATGCATCCCAAGTGTACACCAAAAAGATTTACGGCCCCTTTTCTTACGACAAATTGTTTTAGTGATCGGTCGATCATTACAGTACTTTTTCGGACTTTTTGCCACACTATATGGCAGAAAAGTTTTTACAGTACAATAAAATATATTAGATGAATGTTTTAGAGTGAGAATCGACTCATGACATGAGTATAAATTGAGTATACAGAAAATTTCATATGCTTCTGGTATTTATGGCTAGTTGAAATTAGAATATAATTGATTATCCTTTTTTTTTTTGTCTTCAAGCATCATTTAATAACGAGAAACATTTACTATACTATGTTTTTTCAACCAATGTACGTAGTAGATATCTTCTCTCTCTGTCGACACCCAAAATGAAATCATTTATTTGTCAGTTCTAATCTAAAACGTAAAAAAAGAAGAAGAGGAAATGTAATGAAGAAGAAGTAGAAAAATGGCAAACCAGATTCATATTCTCTCGTTTATCATATACATAAACTACTAAAATTATCTTTAAGACTATGATAAGAAAGTGATTTATGAATGATAACAGCTTTTTATAAACTAAACACCTGCCGCGTCAAAACATATAACATATTCTATTAAGTGTATATTGATTGTCTATAGAAGTCAGACATTTTTAATTACTTTCCATGTTTTTTTTTTCTTAAAAATTTAATTGTTTCTAGGAGAAAAATACCGATTATCGATTACCGTAACTTGTTAATGAATTGTAATTTTATGGGAGAAAAACAAAACGTCTGTCAAATAGATCATTTTTTGTTTTTTCTTCTATAACTAATAATAAGTTGAGCTATTAGTAATAGAAAAGAATATGGAATAGAGTTTTTTTAGCAAAGATAAGGTAATATAATACGTATATCACTCAAACTAATAATGACCTTACAAGTGATTAAAGAACTCAAAGCAACTCACAAGTTCTCAGAATTAGTACTTTCTCAAGACTTCATTAGCAAGATATTATTATACTTTGCTTCAGATAAGACAAGATCAAAATTATAAAACATTAGCTGACAGGAATATAAACAACAACATGTTATGATGAATATTTGTAATTCGTCAAATCAGAATTTTTTCTTTAGCCAAAAAAATTCTATTAATTGATCATAGCCGATATTTTGCTGTAACGAATGAAACAGTATATTTTTTTTCTTTGACTTTGAATTAATCTCATGAAACTAAAATAAACCAAATGTTGAAGTTTACCTAAAACGTGTCTTATCATGTTACCCGTAACAGATTTATTTCTCTATTATGTCGTCTTTTGATATGTTAAACAATGTTCCCTTTGATAGAGCATCATCGTTCTTTCTCATTGCATAAACACTTAATTTAATTGATTTGATTTTTCTTTTGTAAAAAAACATTATCGGAATGCAGAAACAATATTGATAGAAAAAATACGATCATAAAAGTAAAATAACAATGTCTTGTATTACACTTTTCAATTTAAGAATTGAGTTTGACATAATATTTTAATTTTCAATAGATACTAAACATAAATGAATTATAGTTCTATATGCATTTCAAAAAGTGTCTTTTTTATGTCAAGAGATTGAAATTTTAAAATTTTACATGTGCCCGATAAATAGATTCTAATATAATTCGGGTATAAGGTACAAGTCTATATAATCGTTTCCAGAAATGAACAAAAATTTTTACTACAAAATTATTTTCAACTTCATAAAACTTTTTCACATTCAATTATACAAGAAATAGGATTAGTGATCTTTAAATTTTTTTTTTACAACACTTAACAAAATTATATACAGTTTCTCTATAATAAATAACACGTACATTCGAAAAGCAAACATTTTGTTAAATATATTTGTAAATAATTGTCCATTCACACAGGATTTTAAATAGTTAGAAGACAAAAAATTTGTATTGTTTGAAGATAAACTCAAGTTGATTCTAAGACGAAATTCAATCAATTAATGATCAGAGATCAATATATGTATACACTTGATATGAACTAAAACAAAAAACTGACACAAACTTTCTGGCAATAACAAACAACAGTCAAAAGAGCATATTGAGTTTCACTCTTATAAGTTACTTCCTTTCTATGCTTTAAAAATAGAGAAATAAATGTTAAAATAAAACTTCATGTTCGTGACTGATGTAGATTAAAATAAAAATTAACACGGTATCACTTCTATTCTTGTGGTGATTAAAAAGATTTTCAAATAACTTTTAAAACAATTTTTTCATTATATAGCTCGTTAATAACTTAGAGCAGAGAATCTGTTCTATAAATTTTCGGATACAACTTTTACATCTACATTTTTCTCTTACCATTTAGATATAGATCCTTGTTTCTTGTAATCATCAGAAAACATCCTTTAGTCATGGTCATTAAATTGAGAAATGTCGTTCATACACAGTAGATTATTAATGAAGTGCGACTGTTTTCTTTCCTCTCTCTATCTCTCTCTCGCTTGTAGAATAAGAAAAGACATAACTGCGATAAAGTTTTCAAGACTATATATGTACTTATCCATCTATCGTAGTTTCGAATCATTTCCTATATGTAAATTAAAATCATTTTTCTTTTCGTTTATCATTTTAAAAACATATCCAGATACTGATTATATTTCATGTATTTATTATGACTGTGTATAGAGTATAGTCTGGCTTTCAAATAAACAACAATTCATCAATTTCTCGACAAAAAATTCATTTTCATCAATCAAAAAAATTTAATTATTTTATTTACAAACTATTATATCTGAAAAAAGTTCGATTGATAACAATCTGACAAGTAATCTTCCTATTATACAATTAATCGAACAATATGATAAAATCGAAAAAATCACTAATCGTAGTTTTTAACCGCAAAATCGGCAAATTTAATATCATCAGCATCTCCTTTATGGTTTAAGAATGTTCTCTCTACTTTAAGTCATCATCATTCTAAATATGTTTGCAAACCTTCAGTTATTATCTCCTCAAGCAGTACATTCTTCTTTTTGTTACTTTAAACGGTGAAACATACTTTTTAAACCTTCACTCGGAACTCTGTGTGCTCAAAGAGCATTGAGACGGCACCACTACGTCTTAATTACCTGTCAAAAAAGCACTTTCTAATTTTCTCCTTTCTAAACTTAAAATGTAGGTCGTTAAGTAAAAATCAACTCTTCTAATTTGGCTGGCAAGATCCATGCTTGTACGACAGTGGCATCGTTAAAACCATTCTCACTTTCTCTAAACTGTAATTTTCACTTCTGCAGAACTTTTTTATTAGGCAGTTGTATCGTTAGAACGATACCGATTTAAAACTAACATTCCTAGTGCGTTCTTTTTGACTGACGAGGGAACCGTCCCAGGTGCCCAACTCCGATTTTCTTCATTCATACCTCGTTTTATAGAGCACATCGAGCTGGTAATAAGCCTAAAAGGATTTTTGCCCATGGCTCTTGAAGTCTCGGTTTTCTGCAAAATCAGTTTTTGAGAAATTCTAAGAAATAATTAAAACCTTTCATAATGAGGCATAATTGTAGCTCGCACATTTTTGATTAAAATGCGACGTCTACCAGCTCTACATGACCTTTCTTTGCAAAGTTATAGAATTTACAAGAAAAGCCCTAAATGTTCATTGTTAGCTCAAAGCTGTAGAAATAAGAAGAAATTAATTTAGGACTTTTCTTGTAAATTCTATAACTTTGCAAAGAAAGGTCGTGTAGAGCTGGTAGACGTCTCATTTTAATCAAAAATGTGCGAGCTACAATTATGCCTCATTATGAAAGGTTTTGATTATTTCTTAGAATTTCTCAAAAACTGATTTTGCAGAAAACCGAGACTTCAAGAGCCATGGGCAAAAATCCTTTTAGGCTTATTACCAGCTCGATGTGCTCTATAAAACGAGGTATGAATGAAGGAAATCGGAGTCGGGCACCTGGGGCGGTTCTCTCATGAGAAAGTAACGAACCTCCGCCTAGTCAGCCATAGTCATTCAAAAACTGCAGGATTTCAAAATTTTACGAACAATCTTACGCGTTTAGTGAATTTGTGGCACAAACACGCAGGAAGCGCCAGTTGCCATGGAAACAGGGGCTTTGCTCGCGTGTTCCTGCGTGTTTGTTCCACAAATTCACTAAACGCGTAAAATTTTTCGTAAATTTTGGAATCCTGCAGTTTTCGGAATGACTATGACTGACTGAGGCAGAGCGTTAGTGTTGCTAGAAATGTCGTGACTAGTGAGAGATCCTACAGACCGAATAATTCAGAACTATTTGTTTTTTCAAAGCAAAGGACAAAGCAACAATCTTTGACGCTACTTCTGCGACGTTTTTCTAATCCATTATCCCTCTATACGGAAAAATCTGTAGATTGCAACATCCAGGGATCTTGATACATGCATAGATCCGAATGACCCACAGTGTCTATCTTCAGAATTGATATGAAGTTCAGTTAAAAACACTTGCTTTCTTCAGTCGTACTTCTAAGATTTCGATACTGTGCCGAAGGTTCCATTTTTGACTCTGTCAACACGAATAGTCAGGGCTGCAAATAACGGAAGGATGTAGGAGAATGCGCACCGAACAAACTCTTTTCATTGACAGTTTTCGCTAGTATCTACATCCCCCTAAAGTATGAACAATATTAGATACATAAGTCTTGGAAAAAGCATCGTCTAATCAATAACTAGTGAAGAGCCATGTATTCTAGATCAAAGAAATCATTAACTGCTGTCTTTAATACAACATCCTTAGTTTTCTCGAAATGTTGAAAATGCGACATCTCCTTTTTAATTATGCCGTTGGTTGATTGAATCAATCAAAGTGGCGTATGAAAGCTTGGAATCAAAATGTTTTTAAAAGGGTTCGTTTTTAAAGTATGGAAGCAAGAAAACAGATACTTATTTACAGTAAACAGAATATATAGCACTATGCTCTATCGTATTCTCTTAGTGTTTAAGTTTCGCGTTCTATTCCTTGGTTATTATTCATGAAAGAAGATATACTACTCAGTTATCTTCCCGTTTTTCTTATAAAAAAGTTCTTTTTAAGAATGTAATGATACTCGTTATGGGTTTAGAATCAGTTTTGAGGCGTAATTCAAAAGAAAATCTTCACAATGTAGTTTGAAGGCGTAACCACCATCATGAGTTTTCTGTAATAAAAAAACTGTCTTTCACTATAAGTCGTCAGGCCATCTCGAAAGCATTGCTCAGAAGTACGATGGCAGTAAAAATATAATAATTTAGGAAACAATTATAAAGCAATTGCTTCAAGCAGCATTTTTAACGATGAATGCTATGGTATTTTAAGAGTAGTAGAGCCCGCACTGTATCGGTATTTACGTTGATCACACTTCACCGCATAAATAGAGAAAAACTATGTTTTCTTTTGTTTAGTGCTGCTTAAACTTTACTTATACGCAATTTTATTCCTTTGACACTGGACAAAAAACGTAGAATAGTCTGTAGCTCTTCAATTGAAATTCTTATTGGAAACACTGCAGGTTAAAGAATACAAAACACTGAAAAACATAGCTTCAGCGTGTTTTCTGAGCAAATGAAAGCCTTATGAAGAACTTCAACTGCTTAAAATGACCTCACAATCTGTATTTATCTGTTAATTGATTAACTTATATGGAAAGCAAATATATTCTATTTTTGTTTTTAAAATAATGTAATGTCACCTTTCAGATGAAGAAACTCAATTTAAAAGATTATCTGTCGGAGGATGGAAAGTTGGATTTAAGTATAATGAATTTAAAAGCTGTTCCACCGATAAAAGAAATTGTGAGTTTTCATAGTACCTTTATTTTTCGTGCGATTATTTCCTTCTGTTCTTTGTAGCTAGCCCTGAAAAAAGTGAAGTCGTTAGATTTGTCAAGTAATCAAATTGAGTCACTTTCAGCAAGTATCTCGTTAATTGTTAAATTTGATTTACTTTTCACTTATTATTTTGTTTGTTTTTTCTCATAGGATGATTTTGTTAAATTAGAAAATATTCATACGCTTGATTTATCAAAGAACAAGTTAACATCATTGCCAGATAATTTTGGCCTAATGAAATCATTAAAACAATTGGATTTATTTGATAATCGCATTCGTACTTTGCCGATAAGCTTTTGTGAATTAACGAATTTAGAGGTAAATTTCATATGAAGAAGATAGTAATGTTAAATAACATGGTCTTTTTCATTAATTAGTATCTTGATTTGAAGAATAATGCTTTAGAAGAAGAATGGAATGAAAAAGCTGGAAAATGTATTACGCAGAAAGAATGTCGAGAGTGTGCGAAAAACGTTGTGCAATACGCTGCAGAGTTAATGAAAGTTTTTGAAAAAGAACAACAATTAAAAATGAAAAAGAAAATGGGTAAAACGTTTCTTCTAAGTACGCTCAATCAATACTGCATGATCTTTTCTGTTTTGTTTAGCACAGGATAAAATAAAACAAAAAAAAGAAGAAAAAATACGTCAACAACAACGTGAACAAAAAAAATTAGAAAAAGAAGTTCGTCGTCGTGCAATATTGGAAGCTGGACAACAAGAGTATGAGGGAAAAGATAATACTGATAGAATCGATTCTAAATTGAATGTAGCTCATACCACTAAACGAACATTACCGGTTCATGGATTTGGTAAGAGTAGAAAAGTACAAATACCTTGTCAACTTGAATATGTTTTTCTTTTTTCAGGTAAACGGTTATTTTATGTGTTTCTATCAACGTTTGGTTTTATTTCGATATTTTTATTTGTTTTTTTCATTTTAAACAATTATTCTATTATTG
>CAJNOQ010008883.1:0-10766 GCA_905250885.1 Didymodactylos carnosus | reverse complement strand
TGAGTAACTGAGTACTCACTGAGTAACAATACTCAGAAATTGTTAGTAGTACCAATATGAGTACTCATGGACGAATTATGAGTAAAGTCGTACTCATCGTATGAGTACTTTCACTAGGGTATAGCTCTTATATTAGCACGCGCATAGTCCTCAAGATTACGCGATAATTGTCTGTAACCTGCTCTCAATTAAGTGAGAATATAGAAGCCAAACGTTATCAAAAACTCGATGACCTGATGCCAATCGCTAGTCGTCTCAACATTTAGAGATCCGAATCAGGATTCTCGATCAGGGGGGACCAGCTTAGAGATGGGAGGGGCTAAAAATTTTGCTTCGCAGAAAGTGGCTGGGGAAAAAGTTTTCGAAATTTTTGGCAGAAAGTTGCTGGTAGAAAAACGTCAAAAATTTTGCCAGAAATTCCAAAAAAGTTTTCAGATAGAGCTGCCCCCCTAACCGGGAACCCTGATCAGCACAAAGTCGCCGTCTCAATATATGCTTAAAAATTAGATGTATATATATAGAATTATGACGTCCATCCAATCTCAAACGTTTCAGAAGGTGACAGCATTTTCTCAGGGAGACATACGCGCTTACTCAAATTTTTGGAAAAGATTAAAATTGACCTTTTAGCCTAACAAAAAATATGAATCTACTTTCGGCTACCTAAACAGAAAACGAAAATAACTGAAAACTCATCTACGCAAGATGTAGGGTTTAAGTAATCTCTATCTCGAGAGCTACTAGCTAAAAAAATGATTTCTCGATGGTCAATCAAAAACAGGAGACGGGAAAACCACGAGAACAATGAAAACTTGAAAAACAGTCATAAAAATAACAAACATACATACTAGTTTTTAGCGAACAATATATACAAGCAGTGACACAACTACGGAAAATTTGTTTGAGTGTTTCACCCAACGAGTTTTTTTATAAGTCCTGACTGTACTTTTTTCCACCAACGTATAATAAGAAATAAATAATTTCAAGACATTGTGCAGTGAAATCAGCCGTTTAGAGGTCAGCGCAAAACAAACAAAACCTTTAAAAGCCGTACTCTATATATCTTTCGTAGAAGTTATTCAAGCAAAGCGACATGCAACTTCTATTAGATTAGAGCAATGAAGTATTTAATTGACGAAAGATCGCTGTCAGATTCCGTTAAATTTCCTGTTAGCATATGTTGTAATTTCAAGACCCATCGAATGGTGTATTATACTGGATAGTTAGAGAGGAACATCCGTTTTACGATCATACTGATTCAGATGGTTTTATGGAAATGTTTCTTTTTCGCCAGTTCTTTCCAATCATAAGCTCTCTAAAGGGTCGAAATCATCAAATAAGATGGTTTCGATGAGTTCTGAACACATTGGTGTAGTAGGCCGATTTCAAGTCTTGTCCGTTCTTTTATGGTTGATTCAATCATGAGATATATTTGGACAAAAAAGATTAGAGAGAATATTTGTTTACGTGATCTATCTCTGTCCATTACTCTAGTTTTCTTTTGTCAAATTGGCTTGAGTCATTGTTATTACAGGTAGGGCACCTTTGATGACTGTCACTTTTCGTGAATAAATACTCAACATACATACATACATACAAAGTCCACTCTCGAAAAGGAGCGGGGAAAACACTAGTAGCAGAAATGGCAACAGTTGAAAGAATTTTCGGTCGAAGCAGAAAGCCTTCGATTCATCTAGATCCATTGATTTTTTAAATCTATTTGGAATAGCCCAGAAGGGCGTTTTATAAAAATTCTTAAGTGCTCAACTTAACTAAGTCTAGACTCAGTTAAGTCGAGCACTTAAGAATTTTTATGAAACACCCCCAATAGTCTAAAATTCCTAGTTGTGCCCCTGCACACAGACGCTTCTTCAATGTCTACTATTTTTCACCTTAAAAATGAGCATAAAAGCAAAATGATGCGTGACGAACAAATTCTAGCTGTATGACAATAAACGTCTTATTTTTAGATAGTTGAAAAAGACTTTAGACATTTACGTGCCTTATTAGACACAAGACATTTTCCTTTCTACATTGTGGCCATCACAGTAAAAAAAAAGTCACATAAAATTCGTGGCAAAGCCACATTAAAAATGTTGTTTTTTCGGAATGTTACACGTTTCCCGTTGGTTTCCACTTCTTTAACACTGAATGGAATGACTTTATCGTGACATCAGGAAAAAACGTTCTTTTCAACGCTTTTGCAGTCACGTTTTTTCTGTAGCGTCACAATATCACATTTTCCCATTTCAAGCCACAGATTTTCAGCGTCATCACAGATGCTAGATAGTGTTTGTAATTATTGGTGCATGCGAAAGCAAAGCGATCTTCCAGTTTGTGGAAGTCGTTTTCCATTCCGTTTTTCACTTGGAAAATGAAGAAAACCGCTTTACAGACCACTTCGTTTTTTCAAATTTATGATTCGCCTTTTTCTGATCACGACTAATTTTGCCATGATGATTAATCTTATTGGCTTAATCTCTTTTATCACATAGAGGTACAACTGTCTGTTTATCTGACCCTCAGACAAACGAGCTGTTTATGATAGTTTTAAGCAAATACTAGTATGTGTATTAAGTATGTGCACATTACTTAATAAATTGCATAACGGCCATTTTCCTTTTTTTTAGATAAAAACATTTAGTCATGAAAAGTCATTAGCCGTTATCAATAACGACGATTTTTACTTTCTTCTTTATCGTTGTTGTTCTGTATTCCTTATTTTATGAACTACGTTGAAGAAATTAAAGAAAAATTGTTCGTTAACAGTTGTTTTTATCGCTTTTGCTCCAAGGAAGTTCAAGACTGACTCTAGTCGACACCAAGATCGCCCAAGAGGTCTCTATTTGTATTTTTATTTTTATGTTGTATTACTGTGAATTTTTACTTTTTTGGTCCGTGAAGTATATAATCACGGGCTTTTCAAACCGGAAGTTGTCAATCAGATCTGTAATTTTTCACGAACTTTAATCCATATTTTCACGGATCTCACTGACAGCTTCCGGGTTGAAAAGCCTGCGATCACATACTTCACGGACCTTACTCAATGATTCAGAGAAAAGTAGGTGGAAAAACCGCCGACTTTTCTTTTTTTCAAATTTACAGTGATATGTAACGCGAAAAATATGACATTACCTTCGCCCCACTGGTCTATTTTAACTAATGAAAAGTGATGTCACGGAAAATCCGTTTTCAGATGTCATTAGGATGTGACATTGCCACAGGAAAAACGTTAACAAAATATATATAAAGTTACAGTTAAAACGTGACATTAGTTTTCATAATGCCACGGTTTTACTGCGACTTTTTATGTTTTTACCGTTACTTTTTTTGCGGTGTGCATTTACGCATTTTTCTAGCCAAGTTTTCACCAATCCTCTTATTGGTCATTATTATCAGCTGTTATTTTGGTGATATACACCACAGACAACTACCATTGAAACATAGTTGGTGCCTTTTCGCTTCTTGAACTACAAGCTTTTTATTTAAAGTGTTTCCATTGGATGCCTGTTTTATACCGAATTTGATCTATACAGAAACCGAGTTGGGTACAGAAATACAAAAAAATCGAAAAAACAAAGTTTCGTTCGATTCAATCAAATTGTCTAATATTTCAGAAAAGAAACAACAGTTAAGCTAAAGTTTGAATGTTACTTTTTAACTCGAACATAACTAGATATTGACAATGTTTCATCAGAACATAATTTAATATAAAAGCTTACATTTTCTTTGCAAGGTTAATCAAACTTCACTTTGATATTAGGGAAAGTGATGCTAAATCATTTTGACACTTCTTTTGGATGTAAAATTTGGACGGAGGTTACGTTACCTTGACCAATGTACGAATCATTATTAGAAATATGTATTAAATAGACATGTCCACAGAAGAAAGATATCCATACAGAACTCTAGACATCATCACAACTCATGTACACGTGCACGCAGGCGATAGTAAATAAACAGACAAAGAAACTACTGAAAACGCAATCCTTTTTATTTTTTATTCTTTGGAGGTGGTTTTCTTTCTTTGCGTTATTGTTATATTACAAAATCGGCAATGCTCTCTGGGTGGTGAACTGACACCCTGGTGGATGTACGCCTCATTTCGACGACGCCTCATTTTTCTTAGATGTCTACGCGGATACCCTGCTATACGAATGTCATAGGTGCTTGAGTTTTTTTCAAGTAAATATTACTTGGGAGGCACCCAATTACTTGCGCTACACGCAGCATAGGCTCCAGTTTCTTTTCGTTCACCATTTTGTTTTGTATCCAGACATATATAAAAGAAAAAACATATGTTTACAGGAATGATGTGCGTTTTTATCTTTCAAATAATCACTAAAATGGCCGTTTAGATACCCGCTAAGTAATATTTTACTTGTAAGCACCTATGGCATTCTTGTAGCAGGGTACCTAACTTGGGTACTATGGCGGATGGCTGACAACTGCAAATTCTTTATGCTAGATGTGAACGAAAACTATGCAAACTTTAGACAATTATAACGCCAAGTTTCTTTTCAGATTGTATGTGAATTTTACTCTAGTGATGAATCCAAATGCGTTAGATGGTCCCTATACTAGCCGATATATTGTTCGTTTACGCGGTTTGCCGTGGAGTACTTCTCAGAGTGACATTCAAAATTTTCTTCTCGGTTTGTTACATAGAACCAGTACAGTCGTCAAAACTTACTTTTGTTGCTTCGTGATTTTTAGGATGCAACGTTCACCGAACTTATTTTGTAACAAACAAAAGGGGACGAGCATCAGGAGAGGCATTTGTTGAATTACAAACAGTAGATGATTTGGAAATTGCTAAAACGTTCGATAAAAAGTCATTGGGATCGAGATATATTGAATGTAGACAAATGAAGAATAATGATAATTACATCAGTCATTGTTTATATTTTTCTAGTATTTGAATCCACGCCTGACGAAATGAATACTGCAATAGGTAAAACAAGTTCAACAGAACAAATATGGAATGAACCTGTTTGTCGTTTACGTGGATGTAAGTGGAGATTTTCTGTAGAGTAAATTCACTGCCTCTCTTGTTGTCTCAATTTTAGTACCGTACAACACAAGCAAAGAAGATCTGATTCGCTTCTTCAATGGTATGTGCTATTTAATATACGTTTTTGCATTTTTCTGATACAAAAAGGATCGTTTTTATAGAAATTTAAGCGATTTGTACTTGAATTTTAGCTATTTCTTTCACTGGAGGCGATCAAATAGATTGAAATTTCGGAATATCCTACTCTTTTGTTTTCTTAGATTATTTTTTCTATCCGAGTTAAATCAGCAATAGATATCTACTGTTTAGATCTTTTAGAAAAGGTTATTTCATTCTGTTTGTGATTTGGTTGGCTTCTGTAGGGTTGCAAATCGCTGACAATGGAATTCATATATCTTCATCCAAACCAGCAGGAGAAGCATTCGTTTGCTTTAAAAGTATGGATCAAGCACAAAGGGGAATTGATTGCAATCGTAATCATCTGGGGCACAGGTAGAGGAAACTTTTTAGAGATAGATCGTATTTTTGTGGATTGTATCCCATCTGTTCAATAAGATGAATTAAACAATAGGATAAATCATATTGTTCTTTTCGATAACTGAGTTAGCATAGGCATTTCTACACTTTAGCCTCTTAACAAGATAAAACTCTTTTACCTGATTTTCGAATATTCTTCCTCACTAACATCCGCTTTGAAAAATCAGAGAAATTTCTCAGTTTATTAGAAACCGATGTCTACTCATCTCCTGGTTTAAATATATTTAATCCATTAAAGCATCGCAAAATCTTTCTTTCGCAGTGTTTAGCTAACTTTGTTTCGACTGATTTAATTTATTACCTTATTTCCAGTTCCGCTGATTTAACTGTTAAGCTGCAAAATAAATGTCATTCTTCATATCAGACAGATTAATAAATCCATTGTTGTCATTGGCAGTTATAGGTTAACTACGTCAAAGTCCAAATTTCATACTATTGTTAAACTATTTCCAACTTGTACTTCTTATTTTTATGTTTTGCTATAGATATATCGAAGTTTTCAAAAGTAGTTATGCTGAAGCGCGTCAATCAATTATGGTAAGAAAGAATTGTTGAAAATAATGTCCATCAAAAATTAAGAACTTTTCTTACTCGAATAGAACGATACACAAAATTTCGTGAATCGACAAAATGGTCAAGATCAAACAATGAGGAGTAACGGTGTACAAAAAGATTACATGATGGATCCTGGCTCTCAAGGAAATTTTAGTTCTATGAGAAAGGGTCTTCCTCTAATGCAACAACATGCGTACAATTTTCATGCAAATAATAATAACATGAATATGAATTATATGGGAAATCCAATGGCATCGAAACGTAAGATTATCATTCTAAAAACTAAATTCAGTTTACAATATTTTAACGGATCTATTTAGGAACAATGTCAACGTCTTATACTGTTAAAATGAGAGGAGTTCCGTTCGATGCAGTAGAAAAAGATATTTATGAGGTAAAAATCTTCTAACTAGATTTTTCTTAATAAATAAATCTTGTGTATGTAGTTTTTCAGACCTGTAACGCCCATCCGAGTTGAAATTGAGAAGAATCGCGGCAAACAAACCGGATTGTGTTTCGCTGAATTTGGATCAAGAGAAGAAGCTGAAGAAGCAATGACATTTCATAAAAAATATATGGGTCAACGTTATGTAGAATTAATCCCATTATACGACAGTATGAATGGTGACAATCGATCAAAAATGTTTCGAACTTAAGTATCAATCATTTAATGTCTTTTTCTTGTACGAATCGGTAAGAAGACTACGTTTTTATGGTTTAATTTACCTTACTGTGATTTTTTTCCTTTTAGTGTTTATTGTTGCTCGAAATTGACTTTTTTCTATCCATTGTTTTCGAGTGATTAGAAGACTTTCTGTTTTTATTTTGGGCTTTAGCGGAGATGTACACTAATCTGTTTTCTTTTATCACCAATGGGTGTTGTGAACTAATTTCAGAATCTGTGGTATTTTCCACATATTCTATCAGTGAGTATTGTTTACATTCACATGCAACCAACAAAGCTTTTTTAGTAATTTTTAACATATTTGAGTATATCCATCAAGAATAAATCCGGACGTATTACATTTCATTCGGTTTCCATCCTAATTAAAAGTCTGATAATCATATAGCGTCTAACATCAACATCGTCAAAACTTATGATCCATTATCTTAAAAATTTATTAAAAACACACAATATCGAGGTGAAGAAAAAACGTTAGTTTGCGAAACTAAGATTGCAGATGTTTATGGCCTTCTGCAAAAAAAAACAACTGTTGAAAACAAACTTTCGAGTATCAGTCGCATGGTATAAGTGTCGCATTTCAGTAGCCGCCAATAGAATAATTATCATCGAAACGCTGTCAAATCCTGGATTTTGATCATTGTAGCCACTAACACATCCAGAATATTTAATCATTAATAAAAGTGCTTCGATGACAATTGATTATGCATGAGTGAATGCATCTTCAGAACAGTATATCTAGATCTTAAATCCATCACCTGTTGATACAATCGAAATATTTCTGACAAAGATATTTCCATTAACATAAAAAGTAATGATCACACGACTGAATGTCGTCTGTCATATCTGATGTTATTTGTAGCCGTCCACATGTTGTTTTGCCTTTGAATATATTCTTGCAATTCTCCAAATCGATTTGATACGGTCATTCATGGAGTAGCAACAAAACACTTATTATTAAGTTTCGAAACGTTTTTCGTCCGATATTGTTATATTTTTTGGGTTAATTACCAATTTGTTGCATGTGTGATAAATGTTTCGGGCCTTGTACCTTATCTGTGAGGCACAAGATCCGAGTTTTCCAGTAGACTCTTGCAAGCAGACAAATAATGGACCAACAATTTTCCCCGCCATACGTAGCATTGACATTCTTATATAAGAATAGATGACTGCATTTTTTATTTGGCACGTTTCGATGTGGATTTCAGTCCTTTCGATAAAGTACGGATAGACGATTTCATAGTTGAGTACGTTTTGGTCCATTCTAATTTTAACTATTTTATTTATTTCCTCGATATGACTTTTAACTATTAGCTTCCTAGTTTTCCCTGATTTTGTATGATTCGGACGTTTAAAACTCAATACCCAGACGAAGAAGCATCAAATCCACTCAAATTAATTTCTTTCGCTCTTCTAATAGTCGTTCTTTGCCGATCACTACCATCAACCAGTAGATATTTTTCTCCAGTTCGAACAAATTCATCTAAGATAAATTGGTTGATCGGTTGCCGTTTTGTCCCATATTGTTCTACGAACTTGTTCTTGTGAATTGTGTTCTTCCTTTCATACTAGATGATAGCAATTCCTTACTGTTGTTAACGTGTGACTCTTCACATATCGAATTTTGGATGTATCATTCTCACATAGTGAGTGAAAACCATTCGTCCGAATGTTCAACAATTGTCTGAAGAACGCAATACAATATGATAATTGCTTTTGGATAGCGCAGTCCATGATAAGAGAACGCCTTCCGTTCAGTAAACACTCAACGATTCACACTTGACAAAAAAAGAAACGTGATTTACAGTAAACTATAGAGTGAGTAGTACTACTTCTTGACATATCTCTCACCTATGCTCGGTCATTTTACTAAAAAGATTATGATACAAAAAGTCTTTTTTGATTGAAGTGTCAGATATTTAAGGATCATAACTTTTTACGGTATTGATGTTAGGAGTTACGGTTTTCAGATTGTTAATCAATAAAAACCAAACAAACTGCTTTAATACATTCAAATTCATTCTTGATGGACACACACTCTCAAATACGTTTCCTTGTCAGATTTATTTTCCTTAAATACATTATAGTTGTTTGCCTGTATACTGTATCTTTTTCTTTTAATAGTCTACTTTATGAAAAGAAATGAACTATTGAGAAACACAAAGGACTAAATCTCATTTTCAAGTCTATTTTACGATTATAACTTACTCTTGCAGAATTAAAATTGTAAGATTAGTATTTAAAATATTTGGTATTATGCTTGATTTATTCTGTGACTCCATATGATTCGTTTGAAACAATGTTAGAGGATTAAAAGGTTTACACATGTTTAAATTTTAAATTTTAAAAACAAAACTATACTATTTGATCTCAAAGTCTTATCTGAATGAAGTAGCTAAATACTGCTGTAAGCAGTCTATTTAGTTTAAAGCTTTACTAGTTATTGTATGTGATGACAAGCAACAAATGTTAGCTATGACGAACGTTACCTTCTTTATACAAATGTGAGAAGGAAAGTAGAATTAAAAAAATCATATTTACTGGATTGAATATGATCTGAAACCTTTTTTTTATGATCAATAAACTTAAAATACTTTTTTACTTATTTAATTTTTGATAAACCTGCGTGCCAATAGTATTTGAAATTTTCAGCCGCTGTTACGTTCGATAAATTATCATGTCTCAGTGTTATAGCATCTCTATTTTTTTGACCACACTGATACATTATTATAGTCGACTTACCCTTTTGTTCAAATCTTAATGAGTAAAGAAAAACTAGAATGATTAGTTGAGTAGAAAAAAAAGGTATTTTTCATTTTCATATATTTATTGATAGTTTCACAAAAAAACGAAAGAACGAAAGAAAGAAAAAGAATAGGACGGACAGTTATAGTACACATATACATGCGGGTAATATATAGTTGTGATATATTTTTCTATTTCTATTCTATTTTAAATCATTTTACGTATAATCGGTAACAAGGGAAAAAAGACATATGTATTCAATCATATTTATTAACGTCAGTAATAAAATAGACATATTTTAGGAATTATCATTGGTAGATGTATTTTATTTAAAATAAATCAGAATTTCTTGCGTTGAATTCTTTTTTTTGGTCATTGTTTAAGAACTAGACTTAAAGAAACATTTGTTAAAAAATTTAATCATATATTCTTAAAAATATTTTAGATAATATAAAAGTTAATCATTTCTATAAAATTTTAATTATTATCTATGGATGTTCAATTACTTCAGTGGTAAATAAGTACGAATGATTATGTTATATAAGATTTATGTGTAAAAAAACGATGCATCTTTTATATTGTTCCTTTGTAGGACATGAATGTTGGCATAGCTCAAGGAGAAAGAAATCCGAACAGTAGTTGGTTAAATAGTAGAGGTGTTTGGTTAACGTATGTTATTTTGATATTTGTACTTCATTTTATCCTATTGAGTATTCCATATATCACAACACCAATAGCATGGACTTTAACAACATCTATACATAATATTGTACGTAAAAATTTTTTTTCATATAATACACACGATTATTATTTTATTTGTTGTTTTTTTTAGTGTAGTTTCTATCTTTTTCACATTGTCAAAGGTGCACCATGGGAAACAAGTGATCAAGGTTTAGCTCGACGATTTACATTTTGGGAACAAATCGACGACGGGGTACAATGGACAGGCACCAGAAAATTCGTGCAAATAATACCAATTGTACTGTAAGTATACATTATGATGTTTTCAATGTCATCTAAAGGACGGGGGCGATTATTTAATGGAATCGGCCCCTGCTTGAATTCGATCGACACATACATGATTAGATGCAGAATGAACAGGAGAACATTTCCAGCCACTCGGCAGACCTTAGAGTTGCTCTCAGAAAAAACTAGGTAGAATTTACTGTAACCAAAGTGCTACTCTTCTTTGTTCAACGATGACGATCCTGTGGTCTATACTTACTCACTAGC
>CAJNOQ010008882.1:0-10766 GCA_905250885.1 Didymodactylos carnosus | reverse complement strand
CTCCATCTACTTCTCTTTCTGTACATCCAAACAATGAATTGTATTCGAGGTACACTATATTATCTTTGCCAGTTTTATAACAATCTGTTACATTTTTGTATGTTTTCTCTAGTTTTTCAACTCACCCATCTTCTTCAGACATTCCAAATAACAGTGAACATTTTTCAGTACCTTTTTCTTATTCTATTCCAACATTTGATCAGTTAAAAACATGCATTGAAACATTGTTAACATACCAAAAACCTCCAACATCGAAGATAAATAATCATAGTATAAAAAAAGAGAATAAAGTTGATTTAAAGTAAGTGAATTATATATTAAAAATCTATCGTCTGATTTACTTAATTACGGATATATTTTATTTTCTTCTTTTTTAGAATTTTATTTTGTTTAATGTGTGGTGCTAATGATGCGGAAAATATTTCAATTCTTGTGGAAAAAATTTTAGAACGATTAAAAATTAATACGTGTTCAAAAGTTTATTCTAATTCATTTGTGATTGAAACATTCCTGGGAAAAATTAGACGGAAAGTATGTCTTTGTTTTTGATAATTCTTATTGACTAATATATCTAATATTTACTTATCTTTTTAGATTGAATTTGTTTTCACTTCTTTTCATAGTGTATTTAGTGTAAAATTAAATAAATTTGATGGTTTTATTCTCTTATACAATAGTGATAGATGTGCAGCATCTAATACAATCAGGTAACAAAACATCGCTGTAGTTAAATGATTGTAATTTTATATATTTCAAGTTAACTTTAAATATTTTTAGATATGTGATGAAATATATAAGTGATAAATTGTACAATAAATCAGATGATGTGATGATAAATAGTGATCATCTACCAGTATCTCTACCGCCTCTATTTTTATTAAGTTGTTTAAATGATAACACAAAATCCAATGTGATGTTGATAAATCATAAAATGAATAATGTAGAACAATCACAACAACAGCAAAAATATTCAATTCAAAATGGAATTTCTAATAAGCACAATGATGAAGAAAAAAATGAGCGAAAAGATTTAATACACTTTCATGCAGAGACTGTACATGATTTTGTTGAAAGTAAGCCTAGTAATCAAATGAATTTTCATATATAAGACTCTAATAACCATGTGTTTTTTTTCTCCTTTTCATCGTAGATCATTTATTATCCTTTCTTTATAATTGTTGGGGTTCGAGACGCAGTGATGAGAATGATAATATTGACAATAATACTAGCAGTGATCATTTATTAGCTGGTGTCACATCCTATTTTGCGTAAGTTTCGTGTTCCAATCTTCATTCTTTCACAGTAAATGTTTGTATTAATGAACTGTTTAATATTCATTTTTTAGACAACAGTCTTCTACGTACACAACGTCGACAACAAATTTAATGACATGCAGTTTAGAAAGAAATATAAATAATCGAATACGAAAACATGATCATTTTCTTTCACCTTCAACAATATCATCATTAACAAAATCAAATGAACATTCACCATCTCATACTGCAACATTAACGCCAAGAAACATGAATATTGCTGACACTGGTACATTATTTTATTACTTTTCTTTCTTCTCTGTAGTCTTATTTAGATTTTTTGTGTTAAGTTTTGTGTTATCGTTCCTATCCTCATTTATCATCGATAAATCCTGACGATATGATCTCCATGATAAAAGATCCATCGAATTTTACTATTGTACCTACGACACCTGTTGATAATGATTTATGTTCGCCATTGACATCTTCGACAACATCAATGTGTACACCACAACATGTAAAAAAATCCAATAGTATGAGATTTCCTCAATTACTTGATCATCCAAGTAAGAAAACTACTTGTTTATGTTTTGTCTGCATGAGATTATATAGTTCTAATCAATTTTGTGTAGAAATTATTTTTCAGTAGTAGATTCTATGTACATATAGTAGATAAGAATAATCTCCTAGGGATGCATGCTAAAATATTTAGCATAAAAAAAATTAAAAGGAAAATAGTAGCAATATTAACAACAATAAGAATTAAAATTGGCTGCTTTTAACGTTTCGTCTAATATTATCGTATATATTCTTTTTTTATAGTTTTTTCTTTGAAATTCGATGGTAATGTAGCATGTAACGTCCGTATGTGTATATGTGTGTGTAAATCTTGTCTACTATGTTCTATGGTGCTTTTAATTCTTTCTTTGGATATTTAATTTGCTTATTTTGCGCATATTTAAGCATGAAAAACTGATTAATTTTACATTTTTTTCATAAGAATATATCGATGTATATTGATCATCAAAAATTCTAGCGTTAAAATTTCTACCGAAACGATGAAAATGATATATAAAGAAAATCGTATGTTGAAAATGTTTTTATCACGTATAAGGGATGACTAAGAGTTTTTTCAACCAGTACAGATCTATTTTAACTTTCTCAATCTATTTCTTTTGTTAAATTTGATATTATTAATCATAAAATTTTCTAAATAGTTGACATTAATTTTTGCTCAGTTGTTTATTTGAAAGTTCTAAAACTCCTCAACAACATATTTTTCCAAACAAAAATAGCGAGATAAACAACACATTATTATTCAACCCATTACAATTTGAAAGTTTGCACAACTTCTATTCTTCCTACATGTTGTTACTAATGCTTAAACTTTTTGCAGTTCTTGAGTTTTTTTCGTTTTACTTATACATTAAGACAAAAAAGAACAGACTAGTTTTTATCTCATGCTTTTCTTTACCAATTATTTTACTCATCATTTGCTCTTGTTCTGGACAATAATCAATGGCTTATTGCAGATTAATAGCTTGCTAATTTTGATTCGTGTTCTATAACAGAAATCGCTTGACTCATTAATAGCTTTATCTTTTCTTTGTTGCAATCTTTACGTGAGTAGTGTGATTAAAAAAAGAAAAATGAGATTGATTTTCATAATATATTTGTTTGATTGATTATTGCACTGATTTCTCGTGAAAACGATCTGTCAATGGTTAAGCTTCTTTCTCATTGTTCAATGTCGTTTGTATATTTGTTATTATCATAATAAGCTGCTTCTATCTGTAAAAAGAATTTTTTATGTTAGATGACTGTAGTATCGTGTCTGTATTTTGTCAGACAAAGTTTTCTTTTATAATATGAAGTACAGTAACAGGTTAGTTTCTGAAAAACGTCTACTTATTCCATAGATGGGCCAGTCCGAATCCTGACTCGAACTCGGACTTCAACTCGAGGTAGATTTGATAAACTTGATGAATCGAATCGAGTCACTTTTGAGTCAATCATATGGAACTTTGCTCTATTAAAAAGATGCTTCTATATTTGTAGTATATGGGAAAAGATAGCGAGAGGTTTTTAGAATAGTGTGAGAAAATTGCCTTATGTGATAAGATTAAAGATCTCGACATCATACAGAATAAGTATTAAAGATCGTTACGGGCCGGGTCTACGTTTTTGAATCTTGTTTACGGGCCGGATCGAACTGGGTTGCATTTGATGGTCCGCATGCGAGCCCAGCCTTCTTCCCAAAAAGTCGATAAAATTACAAGACAACATCGAAAGGCAACAATCATATTAAATGTGAGAAAAAGACACTATCTTCTTTTGAAAATGTTGCTGACAAAGTTGACTGTCCTTTGATTATCTGTTCTATAAGCTTATATCTACTGATATATTACCGAAATTCAGCGCTTTTAATATCTCCTATGTTTCCATACTAATCTAGATTAGTAGGCTAGAATTCTTGAGCCCGAATACGAACCGGGCCGTAAAAGCGTGATCCGCGACGATCTTTGGTGGCAAAAACTTTTATTAAAAAAATGGACCACTGTGAGTTTTAACCTTTTGAAAATGACTCTAGTCAGCTTTCATGTGACTCGTACTGGTACTAGATGCCTTGTAACTTAGACTCGAAAAAGTGATCACTCGCCCATCTCTGACTTATTTATAGTGACACTTATACAGATGTAAGAAAATTAGTCATTAAGAAGATCTATAAAATTAGAGTCATACTCATTCAACTGTTTAGCAATTGTGTCTTGTTTGCGGTATACATCAAAGAAATCTCTTGTTACATAAAACAGTTTGATGGATATATCTCTGTAATCATAAAAGAACATTTTTTTCATAGGCTATCTATTGAAGGACAACACTATGCTTTGATCTATTGTTTCAAAAAAAAAATTACATGTCGAGCTTTTTTTGGGCGCTAAATCTCTTCTGCTTGTTTAATATATCCAAGTATTGATGTTGTACTAATATCGAGAAAGAGAGAAGAAGAGAGATTGTATTCTATTATTATATAATCAATTCTTGTCGAAATTACCGTTGAGAGAGAAGTACAGATTCATACATTTTATTTAAATTATTCTAAATTTTCGTCAGACGAAATCTACGCTACTTTTCACATCGATAAATATACATAATCAAACTATTCTAAGTGTTTGAAAATTATTAGTCGAGACAAGTTTTAACGTTAGTTTATTGTGTATTTTATGTACGCAAAAGAATATATCTATTTATATTTTTCTGAATGTCTGTAAATAAATTCGACGTTTATTTTGTGATTTTATTTATCTCTTTTTCATACATATTTTCGTTTCTGGTGTTTGTCTACAAAACAACAAGAAATAATACTTGTATATTCATCATTAGTAATAGCAATAATCAAAAACAAAAAAGTCGAATGTCGACTTTGATTCCTCTTTCTGTCTCATTGTGCATATGATGTAATATCGGTTTGGTGTGTGTGGTACAGACGGGTGATGATTTCAAATGTCATCATTCTACTGTCTATATTGTTGAAGGATTTCTATTTTTTTTTCTGCTTATCTATAAAAAGAAAAGCGTTTTCTTTTAATCAACCGCCTTACCAACGCTAAACGGCTTCTCTCATTTTCATGCCTCATTCTAAACTAATTGGATTTTTTCTTTTCGCATAGAAGACAAAAGTCATTCGAGTACGAATGGATTAATATTAAAAAAAGTAAGTGTTATCCGTATGATATAGTTTTGAGAAAAATGACTAAATTTTAACATTTATAATTATATAGAATGAAAATTCTAAACAAGAAATGAAATTGGTTACAAATGATAGAAATTTAGTTCACCGTGGTTCAGTTCAAGTAAAAGTTCCACTTGCCATACCAGAAATAATTGAATTTAATGATAATCATATGTTGGAGTTAACTATTGAACCAACAACAACAACAACAACGAATGCAAATGATGAAGCAATGACAACATCTCTTACCGATTCATCAATGGTGCAAATGACACATGGTAATAATCATTTTGTTTAAAATATTTATTTCTAGAAAAACAATCTCTCAATTTCAATTTTTCTAGCAAATTATTTTATTTACTATTATGGTGATAATTCAGAAAATATTTTTAGTCAGATACGCTTTAGGGGTAAAAAGTTGTGTGTTCATCACCTTCCTTTAGAAGTTGTTGCTTTTCTTTTTTACAAACCGTTTTTACAAATCGTAGTGAGAGTGATGCTATTTCCATTACATATACGACAAATTCTTAAGTTTATGTTCGTTTAATTAATGAATTTAGCAGTGTCTAAGCGATCCGATCTAGACTGGTTCATATCGGACTAAATTAGAAAAAAGATAACACGACAGTTTCATTTGACTTGAATGAGTATTTTCAAAATGAATTGACGTGACGTTAAATGAGATATGCGATTATATCCAGTTTTCAAATTACTTCAATAGAATCAACATTTGTACTCTTTTTGATCGGTAATGTGGTCAAAGTGCATGTATCTTTTTTGATTAAAATACCATTGTGTGTTTTTGCCGAGCGTTGATATACAATACGTTGTTGCCAATTTTTCTTTCCTCTGTTGTTATTTTTTTTATGTTAAAAGCATGCAACACATGTTTTCTTAATATCTCGTTATGTGTTTGTGAACAAATGTTGGTTCTTTTTTTTTAGCAAATACCGATTCGTCAATTGATAATAGTTCGAGTGATGAACGAATCAAAGCAGCCACACTCACTTCTCCATCGTTATCTCAACAGTCTACAACAAATTTACAACGAAAATCATCCGATCGAAAATCGAAACGTATTCGAAATGCTAAAAAATCAGATAATGGCCTCGGTTCAAGTACCGAAATCTATAAAAAAAGTATATATTTTTTTTCATTATTCCTCATTGTCTTATTTGAATTAAATTTCATTGATTATTTTTGTTTTCAGCTGGTTCGGATGATGAGATTGTCGATGGTAAAAAACAAAAGAAAAAACGACGTCCAAGTTTTAAACGTCGAAAGAAAACTGGCTATGATACAACACAAACAGATTCTGGAATTGATTCTCGTACGTATATATTAAACTAAAATGAAAATTTATTATGTAAAATTTGTCTTTATGTTATTCTAGACTCGAAAGATGCTCATTTAGCGAAAACAGAAATAACCATTGTGTCAAATGAAGAAGACAGTAGTGTGGGAGATTATGCAAAAGATAGCAAAGTAAGTAAGATTGTGATCTTGTATTGATTACAAATTTAACCTCTATCATATACTTTTCTTACAGAATACGTCAATAGAAGAACTTGAAGAAAGACCAACGGCCAACTGGATTAGACGGCAACTTCAACATTTTGCACGAAGAGATGTGAGTAATCAGACATAATTATTGGATCATTTTCTTTATTTACTAATATTGAATTGATAAAAAAATTTTTGTCTGCCTACTACCCAACAATTTCTTGTTCACTTATATTTCTTTTTTTTTTTAGAAAAGTGAATCAAAAAATCGTTCAAGTGGCACATCGTCAGCCACAACAATAACCTTGATAACTCCACCATCTTATGTACCTAGATATACAGCAACTGTTACTTCGACACCGAGTGGACATGTGCCATTGTCTTCACCATCCGTATTAACTGATAGTAACAAACATCATTATGCTGAACGTATTCCATTGTCAAAATGTGTTTTATCACCAGAAACAGATGTACCACGATTTATTGAAAATTGTATATCATTTATTGAAAAATATGGTCTCTCATGTGAAGGATTATATCGTGTATCTGGCTATAGAAATCAAGTTGATTTAGTTATTAAAAGTTTAATTGATGGTGAATAAATTATATCTCATTAAATGAAATTATATCAGCATATTTTCCATTTTATCTTTTTTAGATCCCGGCTGTGATTTACATGTACTTGAAGTCCCAGCAAGTGCAGTTGCAACGGCTTTCAAAGAAATGATGAGACGATTACATGAACCCATATTATCCTTAGATTTATTTAATGATTGTAAAAATTTAACTAGTAAGTTTTTTTGATCACAATTAAAATAATTTAATTTTATCTATTTATTTTAGTTTCACAATTACAAGAACAACAATTTTTACCATTGAAACAAGCTTTTAAACATATCACACATGTGAATTATATGACAACAAAATTTATTTTTAAACATTTAAATTTGTAAGTAAAATACAAATATTACAGTACATGCTTATCGGAGCATGTGACTAAGATATTGGTTAGTGGTTTGAATATTTATTAATACACTAAAACAATACAAAAAAAGTTCTATAACATGAAAAAACTACGCTCCGTAAAACGCATGTAATGTCCGCTCCACTATGCGTTTGACTGACTACGATGCCTATGGTCTGTGTCTTGAATCGACCGAGCAGATGATTATAACACTGAAAAGTTCGACGACATCACGTCAATGAGTAGCTGAAAAAATGTCTTTGTTCGTGAATGAAAAGCGAATGTACTTATTGTTAAGCTTGACCACTTGTTGTTCTTGTGCAGGTTTATTGTATTTGAATATGCTCTCTTGTTTGTGGAAATGATCACCACTAAAGTAAAAACTCTAGGAACCGGTTGGACAGAATGTTCTAAAGCTGCTCTAGAAAGACTAAATGATAAAAAATTATGAAAATTGTTGCCACATTAAATTCTAAACTTATGATAAAAAGAAGATTTGAGCGCTTAATATTTCTCACTCATAAACCTGCGTCAATCAACTTTTTATTGAAGTAAAATTGTTGTTCGTTTGCCTATATGATTCAATTATAACACACCTATGATGTTGAAAATAATAATTTCACTTTATGTTTAGTGTATCTCAGCATGCTGAATCAACTCATATGGATTCATCGAATCTTTCGTTGATGTGGTGGCCAAATTTATATCAACCAAAATTTACTGATTTACCAATGGCTGGTGAAACATGTCAGAAAATAAAACCACTCGTTCAAGCCATTATTGAAAATTATTCAATTATATTTGATGATAATATCAAACAGCATCATTAAACAACATATTTCTGCTGTTATCTCTTTTCTAGTCAGGTGCTTTTTGTTTTGTTTTGTGTGAAATGAACAAAGAGTAAAAATAAGCTCTCTATTTTTTGATGTTGTTGTGTAATTTAGAATCGCTTTTATTGTTTTGTATGTATGTATCTCTGTGTATCGCTAGTCGTCAATTTTGTAATACTAAAGCAAAAAGTTCAGTCTCTATCATTGCTATGCTTTCTTATTCTTATAGGCATTTTTCGAATACTGCATTTTTAATCTACTCTTAACGAAGCAAGATGGGTTTCTCTTCGCCTCTAAAACGCTATGTTTGAAAACAGCCTTATATTCCAATTTTTTTTACATTAGCTTTTTTGTTGTTGGTGGTTTCTACTTAATATTTGTTTTTTTTGTATAGAAATAATGAAGAACAGTATTTTTCTTGTTTGATAACAAAAATATTTGTTCATACTGCTCTATATTTGTAATTCGTTCACACGAATATTAAAAGGATTCCATAACAGTATATGTGTGTCCCATTCTAATAATCATATGACATGTTTTTCTATTCCATTTTTTTCTCTAAATTTTGGGATCTGTTGTTGTTTTTTTGGTGCACAAAAAGAGAATTATTTTCATGTGTATTTTTTAATGTCCGTATTTACGCATAAACGTTTAAGAAATAGCTTAAGATTTGTATGCTTCTTTTGTAATTGTTTTGTGTATGTTTGTACGGTGTTGTCGTGTTTTCATTATTTTCGATGTGTCTTATCGAATAAAAGAAGAAATAGTTAGTATTTTTATTCCAAGTTTTAATAGTTAACTAAGATTATGTGCTCGAACGAATTTATGACTGCCATCATTTTATACCTAATTTTAATTATACTTATGAACAAGAAGACTGTTTTAAAAGTAAATTAAATTCACAATTCAATAATTTTGAAAAAGCACAAAATATTGGCACAATAGAATTCGTTAGATTACTGTGACCACGTGTGTATTTGAGATTTTTAAATATTAGAGAAATATTCGATTTATATAACTGATATTAGCAATTTTTACTGCCATTATTCAGATGAAAACTGAAAATTATAATAATACGTTGTAAAACGTTAAAACATATTTTTGAAGAACTCTCAGAAACTTTACTATGAGTCCTGATAATCGTTGATTTTCTGTTTATACGAAGTCATGGTGAATATTTTAGATTTAATTCATTGCTCATTCTATCTTAGAGAGAGGAGAATAGAGAATAAATAAAAAAACGTGAGAACTGTTAAAATTGACCAATGATTCATCTATTCTTGATATGTCAGTCCAGTTTGCATAGAGAAGCAGAATATAGAAGATAAATAAGTTCAGCTCATTTGATGTTATGACAATCAATTCGTTTGAATAATTTTTTTGTAGAGAATGTAGAAATAATTGAATGATTCAAAGGGTAGTCATATATATTCTTACTTTTTCCGATAGATTTTTGATTATATTATGCATACATAGAAAATAATTTAATAAGTGTACGAACGGACCAATTGATTACGACCAGAGCCCTTCAGGTTGCCACTTTTTGACAACCTATAACCTAACCTATAAGAAATTTCACAACCTAATCCTAATCTAACCTATCTTGTGATATTTTATTGTCAACCCACAGAACGTTACACACATATTTGACAAAAGTTTTTACTTTTAATATATGTCATTGAGTTTTCTGCCTTTCAAAGAATTAGGGCGTGGATGTCTCAAAATCAGAAAAAAATTTCGCTTGTATAAAAGTAGAAAGAAATCGAAAACAATTAAAACATAACCTACAACTTAACCTAACCTACAATTTAGATTAGGTTAGGTTTAACCTGCAGGGCTCTGATTGCGACTAACCTCTTGTATAAGAAAGAATAGTAAAAAGATTAAACTAGATCGTTCTCCTGCTGTCCATCGTACTTTAACAAATGATGCAAAAGCACTGGAAAAACTTTGATCCATTAAAAAAAAGCAGAAATATAGAACACAAAACCAAGCGACATCAGGAAATGAAAACCTTTTATTTTATCATCTAATAACAAAACGTTACGCTTACGAAATGAATGCAAAATTTCAACAAGTGCCAAATAAGAATAATTGAAGCAAATAGAGACAGGCATATTACGAATAAATTCGTTAATAAACTGACTTCAAGTGACCGTTTTATCAAAACCCTCTAAGGACCCTTCCTCTGTCAGAAATCTATTTTGACACAACACGTGGAATCCTCACCAAAACTTTTGTAGGATGTTAATCTTGCCAATATTAGATTAGGGCAAATGTTTAAGCTTGAAAACTTGAGTATTCCCAGAGTTATCTCAAAAAACGCGACCAAAACGTAGATGTTATCATTTCCTAGATTTTTCCTCTATTTTAAAGTACTAAAAAGCTCGGGTTCGTTTTGAAATGACAAGAAGGCTTGATTTAATGGATCAAAGTTTTTCCAGTGCTTTTGCATCATTTGTTAAAGTACGATGGACAGC
>CAJNOQ010008881.1:0-10767 GCA_905250885.1 Didymodactylos carnosus | reverse complement strand
TAAAAAGATTCAAGTTTTCAGTATTGCTACGTATTTTTCGAAGTTCTCAAAAATCAATTCGCTCTGGGATGAATTGTTCTTTCCACACAAGCACACGAATACGCATCAACGTGAACGAAGCTATGCAGATGGTATATTTATTCAACTGTGACGAATTTATCGTAGAAACGTTTTCTTTTCATCCTTATCGCGATGGTTGACTAGTGAAAATCTAATCGTTCATATTTCATCGTTCATGTAATGACGTGTACTATAACATATATGCAACGCACTCAGTTCTCTCTTTTTTTCTCACAAGTAACATATGACTTGTTCTTCCAATAAAAATAACAATTCGAACCAACGTCGAATGGACGTTACACTGCAACAACAGGTTCATTCCAACTAACACTGTTTCAAAGATCTGCGAAAACAAACTCTGAATTTCGATCCAGTATTCTTTAATCTGTTGTAGCTACTACTCAAAGTTAGTATGAAAATCGTAAAGAACAAATAGAATCAGAGTAGTACAAATGACTTATACATGTAATGATTTAAAATGATATGGTCGTCGTATTAAACGAATCGATGGAGTTAAACAGCTACAAGATGGAGTGAAGCTATTACCGATTGTGGCAGACAAGTATGTTTCATTGTAGTTTGAAACCATAGCGCTGTATCACGTCAACACAGTAATGCAAAATGAGTTGCACCAGGTCAAACTATTCTACGTTATGGTATTCAACAATCACCAGTTCACTTTCCATTACCTGTTGATCACAAGCCAATCAGCTTTCGCTCTCTCTACCAATCTACGTCGCTTAATCCTTTGCAGTGATAGTTCGAAGTACCCTAGACAAAAAATTTTCTGCAATTCTGATAAGAATCAGGTAAGATTCTTATCAAATTCTTATATAAGACTACGCAGGAAAGTGAATGGAGTTTGATAAGAGTCTTATTAGAATCTCATAAGAAAGTCATAAGAATTTTATAAGAACGTGATGAGAAGCTCTTATCTGTGTCTTATAGACGTGTTACAAAATGTTTATTCCTACCGAATTTTGATAAGAAGTTTCTGACATACTTTGTCCTTGCAAGACTTTTCAGAAGAGTTAATTTTAAATTATTCTGGACAAGGAGTAGTTTGACGATTCCATTTTACTCAGCAAAACAGTAAGAAACTCAATGTTTGACTATAGGACATTTATATTTCATAGTGACTTTGAAGTCGTTATGCTCGCGAGAGTGCTCTGTCTTTAGTTGTCGATATACTCAGAAAAGAATTCAAAAATCTAAAACTAGTTAATCACAATGTAATAGCAAGATGATCTTTATTATCACAGTCCGTAATAGCTCAGGGGATGAGACCACGACATGGCATGCCGTAGGCCCTAGGTTTGAACCCTACACGTATCGTATGATTTTTTTCAAATTTTTTTTGCATAATTCAGATGCACTACTAACTTAGTTTAATTTCTTGAGCATTTTTCAGATCGCTTTACAAAACAAGTATTTCATAAGAAAGTGATTAGAAGTTAATAAGACCTCTTATCACTTTCTCATGAAATTCTTATGACATTCTTATCAGATTCTTATAAGACTCTTATCAAACTCCATTCACTTTCCTGCGTAATCTTATATAAGAATTTGATAAGAATCCGGTAAGATTCTTACGTGAATCTTATCGGGTACTTATAAGTTTCTTATAAGATTCTTAACTGATGCTTATATAAGAATCGACGTCTAAGGTAGATATATGCTGTACGCTCTTTATCTCTTTAATACTACTTAGTACTTCATTACTGCATGGTACTACTTGGTACTTCATACTACTTAAAGTTTGTGGATAGAGTCAAACAAATAACTAAATCGTTACAACCACGTTTGTATTCGATGATGAAAGAAGACAAGCAGGCAACAGAAGAATTTGCATCAGATCCAAATGTGATTGTTGTTAACCGAACGAAAAAGCGTAGAAGAGTGGTATCTCTTCCGTCTGCCACAAGTACCGATACAATTAGGCATGCAACAATCCGATAGTTCGGTCACCGAACGGTTTGTTACCGAACGGTTCACAACCGAACGTGTGCGGTCTCGAAACTTGATGCGACCGAACGTGTTCGGACGAAGATTGCAAATACGATAGTTAATATTTTTCTCACCTGGGATATTAGCGAGCGTTCTGCTCAGAAACTACTATCCATTTCAAAATAGAATGCACTTGATCATTTTCACAATAACTTTGTCTAAGAAGCAGCTAAACAGCTGCGGTTTTCACTGTTTGAAAGCGAAATGTTGAGGCTACAAGTGAGAAATTCATCAAACTTTCAGAAAATATTCATTATGTAACCAGTATTATTGTGACACGGGAAAATTTTTGGATCGGTTTGGTCTAAAACTCAGCGGTTTTCGGGAAACCCTCTGAAAAACCTCAACTTTTAAAAGTAAGAGTTTTGAAGTTTCACTCTACCACAGTGTTTCTGGTTACACAATGAATATTTTCTGAAAGTTTGATGAATTTCTGACTTGAAATGGCTGAGATCTTGCAATTGCAGTTTTGACAGACTAGTTGCAAAAAAACGGTTTTTCCTGAAAATGACTCTGGAGCGTTCCCATTGACTCCTAACTAAAAACAAACATTGCCACGTTGATCACCGCAGTCGATAACCTATGTTTCGAGCCTTTTCCAGATCTTTGGTTGAATGTGGACCGAGTTAGCATGGCCTATGAAAAACTTCCTAGCTCCCGAACCTTGTGAGGTGTCGAATTGAGATTAGTCTAGAATTAAAGATCTCGTGCTGGCCTATCTTTCTGACGTCTTAAAAGGTAAAATCCGAAATGTTTTTAGTGGTGCGACATCTTATGCAAAATGTCTTCGAAAGGCTTACCACCTGCAGGTAGTTTTGGGACAAAACTTTTTAATGTCTCTTGTAGCCTCAACATTTCGCTTTCAAACAGTGAAAACCGCAGCTGTTTAGCTGCTTCTTAGACAAAGTTATTGTGAAAATGATCAAGTGCATTCTATTTTGAAATGGATAGTATTTGGACAAAGTACGATGAACCTTATAAAGATACATTCGAATTAGGGCTACAACTTTCTGTTGACTTTATTTGCACAGTGAGGAATAGCATTTCTGCATGAAAAAAAAGTGAATCAATCAGGCCACATTAGTAAAGTATACTTTAGTTAGGGAGTAAATCAGATATAGTGGAAACTAAAGGTACTTTGGACTTCCTGGAATAAAGCAAACACAAGCTGCTGCTCTGATTCAAACTTGTTAAGTGTGTAGCCTTGAAATTGTTCCCAGTAAAGAGCACAAGTGTAACAGTAAAGCACGCTGTCGAAACAGTGGTAGGAATCACCATTATCTTGAAAGTTCTTCCCCACATTTAATTCAGTACCGTAGAACACTGATGACTTATTTGATCGATAGAAATCTTGTTCCTTCTCAATGTCATATACCCAGAGAATTTCGTTCGCGTGTTGCTCAGATTAAGCCGGTGTCTCTTGATGAACCACAACAGACCATTTCTTCATTTGTTTCTCGTGACATACCCTCTTTGGTACCGTTAGTCGATTCGTTTGCTTCTGTAGTAGCGGGTTTGCCTTCGCGGGCTCGGGATCCAGATCAATCTCAACCGCCATCGATGAATCCAATGTCAAGTAACTGTAGTTCATTCGGTACACTAGGTTCCTTGTCCGATCGGTTGAACGCACTGCATCTGGAAACGACTCGGCACTTAGCATCGATTAGTGAGCAAATTGCACAGACGAATATCATGACACAGTGCATACAAATAAAAGCTGATGAGTTATCGCAGGTCGTTTCGAATATTGTTGTTCCCACCATGAATCAGTTATCATCGACATTGTTGAAGGCTGTAATCGGTCAAGGTCAAATAAGTAACGCAGAGGTGTCGGCCGTTCAAAACATTCCATCTCAGTTGAATGAGTCAGTTTTGCGGGCACAAACTTGTATAATCAACTCAAAAATGTCGGAGGTGGCGTCACGCGCTCTCAGTAAGAGACAGCTTGGGAGAGTCCTCTCTCCATCGTACAACAATTCATATCCTTCCCAACAGCGTTAAATCCTTTATCAGATCCGTTTGTATTGTTTGATTCATACGTTGATTCGATTGTTTCTCAAGTTTTTTCTTTGTGTGAAGATGATCATGTTTTATTATCTACCGTGCTCGCAGAATGGAACGCGAAAAGCACCATTTTATTGTTGATTTCAAACTAATCACTAATCAGTACCGATTAGTACCAGGTAGTAATGGGTAGTAGTAGGTGGTAATAGTAGTTAGGGATTACGAAAATAGGCATTTGTACCAAAGTCATATTATCTGCAATTTTCAACTTTGTTGCAAGGTCGAATGCTCCATCCTGTGCTTATTCCATCCGTTCCCTCGAAGGTTATGAAACAGACTTGAGAGTAGTAATTTTGTCTTCCCGATAGTTTTTCTCAAAAGCTGCCAAATGTATGCTCCGATGTTTAACCTTGTAACGAACAGGAATATTGTTTTCCGATAAATGACTTCGATTCCTACGTTTAAGACCATCTTCCCCCCGTCAGAAACAAAATTTTTTATAAAAAGTCGATATTGAGCTAAGGACGTCACCAGATAGTCCACAGTACTTACTATCAGGATCCAATGTTATTTGGTCCTCATCGAAGGGTTATGGAGGTTTCTAGAAAACTTTTCTGAAAATCTTGAAAAGTTGACTGTTCGAAAAGTAAAACTTTTCGACTAAAAAGCAACTCGAAAACTACTTTTAGTAATATCGAGAAATAGAGCAAACATCTCTGGTCAAAATGAGATATCTCCCAGCTCTGAATGATGTTCTGATCGAGAGTTATGAGAGTTTTGCTGGAAGCCCCAAAAGTTACATCAGACACTGGTGCCACCATATCTTGAAAACGACTTTCGCTTTAACACCATTTCGTAGCTCCCAGATTTCTCGGTACGGAAATATCACAGAGAGCTCCGGAAGGTCTTAAATTGAAGCTGACTCATGTGGCTAGAGGCTAATAGAGTCCGATTTTGATATTCGGTCTAGATTTGTGATTAGAAAAAAATCTTTACCAAAGTTAATGAGACTTTTTCGAGTTTTGGACTTTCGACACCGACCATTAATTTGAAAAGAAAAATATCAAAAATCCTGGTCTATTAACCTCTAGCCACATGTGTTTTCGAGAATTTAAGACCAGCCTGAGCTCTCCACAACGTTTCGTTACTGAGAAATCTGGGGGCTACGAACAGCCCTATTCTAGTCACTATTGTGGCGACATCTCACAAAACATGCATGATGGAGCCAAAAAAAAAATTTCCTCCCTATACTTTCACAAGATCAGCATCTCTTAAAATGTTCATCAAGTTCGGACTTATAGTTTCAGAGATAGGTTTCCGACGGAGGCCTTAAATATATCAGCAATCATTTTGTGGCTCGTTTAAGATTCATGTATTATTGTTTTGAGATCAAATGGCGGACGTCTTGGGAATAAAATGTTTATGTATGCAACTGCTTATGGTTTAACAAGAATGTATCATTGTTCGATGTATATCGAAAGAAGAGCTTTTGATGAATTACGTGAAACATTCTTAGTTGATCCAGTTAAACGCATTTCTGATGAGCAATTTTCGAATGTTAAAAACAAAATTCAAGTACTATCAAATGGTTGTCATTACACCAACTTATCAACAGTAATCGTAAATTCTACCATACTGGAACTAACTGGATATTGGCAAAATTATAAATACTTTGTGAATTATTACAAAGAAATTCGACATCAATTTACTTTAAAAAAGAATATTTTATTGGAAATTGATAAATATTTTACATATAGCTATAAACTAAGAAATGCAACGTTGGTCGGTGTGCATGTTAGGCGTGGAGATTTTCTATCTCAACATAATATAAATGTTGGATTTACTGTTTCATCTGCCGAATATATTAATAAATCAATGACTTATTTTACAACGAAATATCAAAATGTCTATTTTATTATTGCCAGTGATGATAAAACTTGGTGTATAGAAACATTTGGAAAACAGCAGAATAATAATGTTCTAATCACACCCAAACATTTTACACCATCAGAAGATTTAGCGATACTTACTTCGTGTAAACATACTATTGTAACTGTGGGAACATTCGGTTGGTGGGCAGCATTTTTAACCAATGGTGAAGTGTTGTGCGATAAAAATTATCCAAGAAATGGTACCTGGCTTAGTGAATTGTGTCCAGGACAAGAATACTATCCACCGTGGTACAAAAGTTTATAATGATATATTTGTATTATTAACAGAACAAGAACCTACACTCGTACGCGTACTTTTTTTAAAATACAATCTCGCATTTTTTTACGTGTACATTAAGTACAAAAAAAGTACTTTGTACTTTTACGTAAAGTACAAAAAATGTATTTTTTCAAGTACTCCAATTACACTAGTCTTGTATCAACAACGTTGAGCTGTTTCAACGAAACTTCGACGAAAGTTATCGACGATTTAATGGACTAACTCGCCGTAGTACACTGTAATAAAGCAACGAGAATTCCCATGAAAATTTAGTTTCTAGTCTCCCACCTTTGTATGGTTATGAAACGGTACGACGATCTTAGTGACTCAAAAAGCTTCAGGATATCAATAAACAAGATATCAGTAAACAAATACCACACGCTGTTCACATATCAGATGAATTTGCATAAAGAGTTTTTTGTGTTCTGTGTATATCACTTCGTCTTAGCAATTGCTGGATTCCATTATTAGCAGGCTTTATTCTGACATTTTTGCATAAAACTGACACCTGTTCAGAATACTAAAAGTTGTTTTTTTATGAACGTTTCTTGCTATAGCCAAGTGACTCCAGGAACCTGATGTTTTATGTTTATTCAGACGGTAACACTAAATATGATGTGGTCAATAAACCGCCTTCTTCCTGACATCAGTCTTGGCGAACGGCTACATACTCGATAGTTTGAACGATAGTTATGTTGACTGAGCGTTGTCTGAGTTATTGTCACTGGATTATTTTAACAAATATTGTATTTTCTGATTGAGCTAAGTTACTTGGTCAGATTTGGATGTCCGAACGCACTTATGATGCACGTACATACATACATCGAGAGATTTGAACGTGTGACGGATGTACATACATCGACACAGTTTCAAAGAAATATATGGCTTTGCGTCGTTTCCTTTATTTTCCTATGTTTTGCCTATATGGACCCTTTTATGAAATAAAAGTCCATGTTTTGCTTGATTTGATGAACTGTCAGCTTTAGTGATGGTTAGACAAACAATACCCGTGCTTCTAACATATTTATTGTGTGGGCTTTATTCCGTTGGCTGCACGTCTATGGTCATACAAATAAATTGTCTGTGGCGCACTTGTAACGGACATACATACACCGAGACATTTGAACGTGTGACGGATGTGTGAAGGAAAAATGTGTGACCAGACTAGGATTCGAACCCAGGACCTTGACATTCCGTGTCTCTGCTCTAACCACTGAGCTACCTGGTCGACATCTCTAGCCATCACAGGATATACATGCACCGAGGCAGTTTCAAAGAAATAGATAGCTCCGTGTCGATTTGAATATTTTTTATTTCTTTCCTTACTTCTTTAAAAAAATTGTCCGTTCTTCTGTCAACTATAGATAACAGAAAAGGGAACAATATTTCATAATCTACTCTTTTCGCCATCATTAACCATTTTTAGGCTTGGTAGTCTTTGTGAGTCAGAATAGACAACTCTATTGTGCAAATATCACGTGCAACTGAAGTACACTGAATCAGCAAAGGAGTTGTTTATTCACCACACACAACTGATTAATTAATTTATTAGTTGAAGTGGAAATAAATCCTCGTTATGACACAATAGCCTAAGCAGACAAAAAATGTATTATTACCACTAAAGTGGAAAGCCGGCGTGTGAATATAAATCAACGATCAGTGACCTCTTGACCTGAAATGTTCTATCCGAACTCACATATCATGTTATTTATTCAAGATATTCGAGTTCGTTCATTGACAAGATCTCGATATCTACTTTCCATGTTCATTCTTTAACTAACAGAATAAAGCACATTTCTGTAAGACATGCGCATATAAAAAAGAGAGACAGTACTTCTACATAGGAACAAAAATTCATCAAACAATTTATCTTAATGTTGATGAATTCTTATGTAGCGAATTATATATATATGAAAAAAAGAATAAAAAACACGAAGTTCTGATATGAAAGGACCGCTTAGAAAGAAAGTGTTTCTTAAGGTAGTTGAAACACTGATCTCACCGTGTTTTACCCGGTTTTCTCTTCGGGAACATAATGCAATCAAAACATTAAAAAGCAGATATAAACTGCAAAAAGCTCAAGCATAAAGAAATACGTGCCTTATATAACAGACACTGTTTTTCATTTTGTTTAAAATGAGAAGAACGTAGATTTCTTCAATCACACACGTGTCTGTCGTATGAGTCATATAAACGACGTATATCACATTCTTCGCTTTTTTTTCTGAAGTGTAAAATACTTCCACGTGGCCTCTTCTTTCATGTCAGTGAAAATGTATGTGTACAGCATACACACTCAGAACGATACCTTTTATATAAAACATATCTTATTTAACACAATATATATCGAAGAATATTTGAAATATGCATATATCTGTATAACCGCATGTCATACAGGGAAAAACGGATTCAAAGTCTCATACTAGTCTTAGTTTGAGTTGCTGTTCATCATGATATTGGCAAAAAGAAGACGAAATTGTTCGCATACGTTGAACTCTCGGCAAGATATGTAGCTGGATCCCTGGAGAAACATTCATTTTGAAAAATAAACGTTCCTCCCTAAAAAGAAAATTTTCTCTAATCGTATCATATAAAAAAAAACGCATTCCTATTTAAGCCGTTGCATTATAACTTTGTTTCAAACATCTTTTGAAACAGCTGCTACAGGATTGATTTTGCTTTTTTTAGAGTTTTAATTTTTGAATAATATAATGGGAATTTATTAACACAGTATATATCGAAGAATATTTGAAATATAGCCGCATGTCATACAGGAAAAAGAAATTCCAACTTAAAGTCGGTTTCACAGAATACAAAAAACAGAAATATCCGTTAATGAAAAGTTGTCTAGTCATTAGAGTACTGCGGTAACAAAAAGATCCCATTACTTTACCATTACCATGGTAATAGTAATGGTAATGGTAAAAAAAAAATTTAGATTTGTGGTAATAGATGGTAAATGGTAACAAAAATTTAAATTCATGGTAATGGTAATGGTAGTGGTAACGGACACCGTTCATAATCATACCATCTCTTTATTGTAAAAAAAGAAGAAAAAAAAGTACCAGAAAAAAATAAAATTCGTTATTCATCTGAATTGTATTCTTCTGAATTATATTCTTGTTCAGGTTCAGTATTGCTTGCATCTGAACTATCATTATTATCGTTTTTCTTGTTGTCTCCTTGTGTAGACACAGTTACACAGAAGAAAGCGAATTCTTTTATCGTACACTATTTTATAATACTTTAGTGTATATAATATAGACTAGCGCTATGTAACCTTCAGGCTAAGCCATGAGCCTAGATATTCTTTGTTACGTGCCTTCTGCACGTGTTTATATTTTTTTCTTTCCTTTCTGTTCGAATATGTTCTGTTACCGTGGAACTTCCATTACCATTACCATGGTAATGGTCATGGTAAAGAAAAGAATCACATCAATGGTAATGGTATGGTAAATGGTAACGAAAAAGTCACGGTAACAGGACTCTGCTAGTCATATCACGGGATCGGAAAATTTTAAATGCTTCTTCGGTCAAAACCAATTGCAGATTCGTCTTCTCCATGGTCGATTATCTGGTAAGTAATAACCTCTGGACTTTGGAAAAAAAATTCCTGTCAGAAATTATTTCGCAAGTACCGCGATCCAAAAGTTATCGTGTACCAGATGAGCGACCATACAGAAGGCGAATGCGCAACCGGTTTTGAGTGAACAAGCTTTTGAAAGTTTTCGATCCGGTGTTATGCTTTACTTGATGCCCAATGCTGCACAGTGGGCATTTAGGCGGCATTTTGGTGAAAAATCGCAGGTTCGAAGTTTTATATTTTGAATGATGACATATATACTATAAATAATGTCCTATTTAACGGTGAAACGTTTTTGGCTCTAGCTTCTTCCAAAGTTGAGAAAATTAAATTACAAAATTACCAGTAGAATTAGTATGCTGGCTATCTAGCCGTAAGAAAATTTTCGTAGGACAAAGTTAAATTTCGGGGAACGCGCGAAGATCTTTCCACGGAACTCATCTAAAAGAAAGACGTCCTCATAAAAATGCAATCGCTAAACCCCGCTGAGCAGGTATTGATATGAAAAATAGCTCAAAATGTTCGTCTCAAGCTCCTCTGCATATACTGATCTCACAAAGTCTCCCAACTCTAGGAGTGCTGAGTTACAGGCTTTCCAAAAACCCTGGGGATTTTCGCGTATTTCACAGTTTTCTTGAAAGTAAGGTCATATTTGGAATTAGCGTGAAAAACTGCATCGAACGGTGTATATCTCATCTAGTTTCGGTCGCTCGATTTTGAATTCTAGAAATTTCTTAGTTTTTGAGATTCACACAAACAATTTCGTGCTGAAAATTTGAATTTCAAGATAAAGTAACCTGAACGACTCGAAACATGTTTCCTAGTAGCTTCTGAACGATATTTTGTGCCCATATTTCTTCCGAAATATTCTTATAATGTCAAAGAATAAAAGAACTGCAGCA
>CAJNOQ010008880.1:0-10768 GCA_905250885.1 Didymodactylos carnosus | reverse complement strand
TCAAACTGTGGTCTAAAACTATTGTACATAAAAATTTTCGTGTTGATCTTCCGTATATGCTGTGAAAGAGAATATGAACCCCGCAGATCATTGCAAAGCTACTTCAAAGAAATGCGAAAAATGTGCTTTTCCAATACGATGAAAACTATTTTTAGCTGGAGCGAAGTCGGAGCAGGGGTGGAGTGAGCGAGAATGGAGTTAGAGCGGAGCTGGAGCTGAGGTGGAGCGAAAATTTACTGGTTGGAGCGGAGCGGGTGCAGAAACTTTCTTGTTGGAGCGGAGCGACTCAAAAATGCCTGAAGCGGAGGTGGAGCGAGAAGAAGTCGGAGCTGCCCATCTCTGGACCAGAAGTTACTTTATTAAAATAAGTTAGAAAGGACGAAAACGCTAATTTTTTGAGTTTTTCTTTGTGTAATTTTTTAGTTTCTCACCCTACACCGTAAGCGGTATGGCTCTGTACTACTACTACTACTGTTTAAAATAATAAATCGAAATGCACGCTCTTTATTCCTCGTCTGATATTATTCTTTTTCTCCGTAAAAAAGAATAACAGTGAGATAAAAGGTGAAGTTATTTGCTTTGACTATATAGTTATTTCATTTAATTCTATTTAAGTAACACTAAAACGTAAGAATGATTAAAATTTTGTGTATTCATACTGTCTGGCCAATTATCAAAAATTCTTCAATGTGTCCACTACAAGTGATTTATATCTGGTCCAAGATATCTGGATAAAATATTGCGATCTAAAATTAAGTTTGATATTTGGTTCGTTTTCTTCGTTTAATAAAAATGACTTGTATTTGTTCTCTTATTTAGGTTTACAATGAAAACTCATTATTCAAATGTGAAGCACACTATTTGGTTCGTCGTAAAGATCCTACTGTATGGGAACAAGTATTACGTGAAAATAATCAATATCGCCGTCCTCTGATTGATCGAGTTATTCAAACTGTAATAGCCGAAACTCAAGATGGGGAAGAACTTGCAGTTACCATTAAAGCATTTATGACGGCCGATATACCAAATAATTTAATTGAATTATTAGAAAAAATTATTTTTGATAATTCAGTATTTAGTGAACATCGTAATCTAGAAAATTTAGTTATATTAACAGCAATCAAAGCCGATCGGTCAAGTGTCATGGGTTATATAAATCGTTTGGATAATTATGATGTATCAGAGATAGCAAATATTGCTATTAGTAATCAATTGTATGAAGAAGCATTTTCAATCTACAAAAAATTTGAATTTAATACATCAGCTATTCAAGTTTTAATTGATAATATTAATAATTTGGATCAAGTAAATCATTTTGCGGATCGATGTAATGAACCAGGTGTATGGAGTTTATTAGCCAATGCACAAATAAGAAATGGTCTTGTAAAAGAAACTATTTATTCATTCATCAAAGCCGATGATCCAACATCATATTTAGAAGTTGTCAATGTTGCAAGTCAAAATGGTATGAGACTAATCATTTTCTGATACTAACTGAGTAGAAAAACTGATTTTCTATTTATTTTTTATTATATAGATAATTGGGAAGATTTAGTTCGATATTTACAAATGGCACGCAAGAAAGCTCGAGAAACATTTGTCGAAACAGAATTAGCGTTTGCATATGCTAAAACAAATCGACTTGCTAAATTAGAAGAGTTTATATCTGAACCAAATCATGCTCAAATTCAGAATGTAAGTACTGGTTTCATTACTGTAACGCAAAGGAGCGTGGAGTAAATTTTTCTAAAAGAGTTGTTTACTTATTGCTAATCACTTTTTATAAGTGATAAACATCTTATCCGTTCCTATAAACATTTAAAACAATTTGATTTACATTTCATTTTGCATTCAGTCTTTACACTTAGCAGAAATAAAGATGAAAACTCGAGATTAGTGTTTAATACCATGTATGATTGTTGAAAAAAACATTTTTTAACTTACAGTATGTTGGTAATTATATAGTAGATGAAAAATTCATGCTGATGGGAAGAAAAGAGTTCGATTTTATCCAATAAAAATCAAGTTTATATTAGTACACTAATCAACTTTAGGTTGCGATCGTTGTTTCGAAAATGGCATGTATGACGCAGCAAAATTATTGTTTCTTAATAAGAGAACAAATACAAGTCATTTTTATTAAACGAAGAAAACGAACCAAATATCAAACTTAATTTTAGATCGGAATATTTTATCCAAATATCTTGGACCAGATATAAATCACTTGTAGTGGATACATTGAAGAATCTTTGATAATTGGCCAGACAGTATGAATACACAAATTTTTAATCATTCTTACGTTTTAGTGTTACTTATCATCATACCAAGCATTCTCAATTAAAGAACTACAGTAGGCTTGAATAGTCAAATATTAAAATATAAAAATACTACAGTCAAAAATAGAAAAAATAATCGATATAATGATATAAAATGCAGAATGTTCATCGTATGCATTTGTGAGAAACTCTTTAGGATTCTTTTTATAGATATGATGCTAGCACAACTGAATTAATTTTATTGAACAATTTATCGTCACTGTCAAAGATATGAAGAAATCTTTACAGCTTCCTATTGTTCTCTCACTTTACTCGCCAACATGGAAAGAATAAAACATAGTTGTTTCTTCTTGCGGCATTGAGGAAAACACAGAAAAAACACAGTTTAATCATGAGATCCAAAGCAATTCACACAACATACAATTTGAAGTATATAACTATAAGTTTCTGCTTGTTTTTGCATTTTGTTAGAAAGGAAATAAGCATTAGAGTATCCATTCTTGTAGGACAGAAAAAAACTAGAAGATTTGAAAATAGTTCAATTTTTTGTTTTAATGTTTGCTTCAATGAAACAACTTTGTAATGAAGGAAATCGAATTCTTACCTAGGCGTTTGGCTTCTCTTTCGTATTCATGAGCACTGGTCAAAAGTCATTTTAAATTCAAATGGGATTTAGAGGTGGCCTAAAATTTGTAGTATTGATAAATGTGGGCAAATAAGTTTAGTATTTTATTAACGTGGTAAATTTACATCTCAGTTTTAATGAAAGGTGTTCATAAGAATTCAGTGAGACTAGCATGAAAAGCACGTTATGTAAATAGCATGTTAGGAGATAACGTGAAATTTTTGAGCAATTCAAACGAACATCTTTCTTAAATTGTGTGGGCGATTTTCGTGACTATTCTATAGGTTAAAATTGAATAATATCCTCAACGGCCAATTGTAATACACTAATGCGTTTCTCTAGGCTTGATGTTTAGGATAATTGAAATACACGTCTAAATATCGTCTAAAAAAATGTATTTACGTTGCACGGTTAATATTCTATCATAATTACTCATATTTGCTTTATTGTTCACTGAACATATCGAGAAACGTTTTTAATTTAATTCCTCCTGTTGAATTTGTTTGTTCGTCTCCAGTTTTAGTTATTATTTCTCCATTCAAATGAGCCAAAATCGGACTTTTTACACCAGCTATTAATTGTTTCCAAGTTTCTTCTTTATTCACTTCGACAATCATATCAACATCGTTTGAATGAATATTTTCAGGCCATTTCCATTTTATATCAGCTATTTCATTTCTTACATGTATACTAAAGTGTTCATCAGTATCATTCACGTGAAATAGAATCAGTTGATTCACACCATTCGCTTTCTTATTATCGAGACTAACAGGTAATAACATCAATGAACTATTCAACGCAGATTTTAAAATTGACTGAACTCGTCGTTCAGCTACTGGTTTAACGTCCATTAAACCTTGAATTTCTAATGATTTTGTCAAATACCAGTTACGAGCAGGTGCTGATGTTTGAACTGACGCCAAATTTTGTAATGATAAAACTTGTAGTTGAATAATGTCTGACACATTTGCGTCTTCAGGATAAAGAGTTAATGCTTCAGTTAATTCCAAACACCATTGATACTTTTGCTCTGAATATGCAATTTTTGCCATTTCAAATACTTTTTCGTTTCCTCCACCAAGTCTAATAAGATTTTGGGCCCGAACAATAGGAGAGTCAGGGTTTAAATCAGATGTTTTACCACTAAACCACCCCAAATACTGATCGAAAATTGCACGAACACTCCTAAAAAAACTTAAATCTCAATATGCTTTTTCCATTTGTTTCTGGTCGAAGCTGTTTGGAGTGAAAAAAATTTAAAATAAAAAAAATTCTCCATACAAAATCACTTGTAAATTCAAGTTTCTACCCTTTGAAAACTCTTCATCGTTGAGAAATAAACTTTTTTAAAAACACGAATATTTTTGGTTTTTAGAAAAAGATTTAAAAAACTAGTGAAAACTACGGCTGTTACAGTTACCGATTACCGTTACCACCGTTACTCGGTAATGGTAACTGCTGTGAACAGTTACCGTTCTTGATAACAGTAACGGGTAAGCAGTTACCGTACAAGTAACGGTAACTGCTTACCCGTTACCGTTACCAGGAACGGTAACTGTTCAGCAATTACAGTTACTGTAACGCTACTGGTAACTGTCACAGCACTAGTGAAAACCAAGTTTTACGAAAATTAGGATTTTCACGCTGTTTTTACATAATATTAAAAGATTCACCATTCGCTCATAAAGCCGAAGGACGAGTTGGAAACATCAGGAAATGCTTAGTTTTGTCGATTAAACGTGATTATATGATCGAAAAAATTGAGAAACCATATTTTCCTTCGAGGGTTTTTGGAAACTTTTGCGACAAATCGTTGGGTTTTCTAAATTCTTTTTCGTAGGTTTCTTGTAAATAAAATATAAAATAGTCTAAGTACTGTATATCCTGATGTTTCCAACTCGTTTTTCTTTTTTCTGAGTGAATCGTGAATTTTTTAATAGTATGTGAAAGGAGCATGGAAATCCCAATTCTCTTAAAACTTGGTTTTCAATAGTTTTTTAAATCTTTTTTTAAAATAAAAAATGTTCGCGTATAGAATCATGCTTCCAAGTCTCCTCTTTCAAATGCCGAAAATTAGAGCTCTCTAGGTGCTTTCTATCAAACATTATCGACAAAATAGCAGAGTCCGTTCTTTTATGGACAGATAGTAATACAATTATTTATCACTTATTTTTTACGCCCGACTGTTAATATCCTACCTATTCGTAAACGGTTTTCTTAACGCGCTCTGACCTATTGATAATGAAACATAACTTTATACAAATGCAAGTCATGTTTAAAACAGTTTTCATGGATATACTAATTCTAATGGTACTCATTGTAGAGCATTTTTCCGGGTTGGGTGACTTTCATTAAAAAAACTTTCATTAAAGCGTTTTTTTTTCAATAAAAGTACCCGAACGTTCATTAAAAATATCTTTAATGAAATTCTCGGTACTTAGGTTAAAGCATTTTAACGGGAGTTTCATTGAAATTTTTGATGGCGGAATCATTAAAATCATTAAATCCAGGTTCACTGGACTAACTCTCCTTAAAGATCACTATCCTTTCCAATAACGAAATCTGTAAATGCTCTATATCTACTATATATAGCGCTTAGCAAAAGAAACATGTTTTACTTCCTATATGTATCGGTACGCGATATATAAGATGCACGAAAAGCAGAGTTCGAGTTTAGTGATATTTCATGTCTTTTTATACGTCATTCGATAGAGAATTGACAGAGGATCACGAATATTTTGTCCCCGCTTTCAAAAACCATTTCCTCGCTCAGATATCTTCGAAATACTGCGACTATGTCAAAAAACCGACAAAAACACATTTTCAATAAAGTGGCCGTAATTTTATCTGATTTCATTTTCGAAACTTCACAGTAAATTTTTTGGATTCAGCGTTGAAAACTGAATCTAGAAAACTTACTTTTAAAGCAGCAGGGCGAAAAATGAATTTTCGTGGTGTCTAGAACCGGCACGTGTCGGAATTTTCGCACAGTCTGTCTGACGCTTCAGGTTTTTCTAGAGGATATAGAGTCAATATTTTTGCATGGTTAGATTTACCAGAGGGTAAGCTTCAAATATATGTGCTCCGTTTCTTGGAAATCTTTTTCCTCGCTGAGAAAAGCCGACTTACTAAGAAAAATCCAAATTCTGACGCTAAGTCGCAATTTTCTCCATCAGAAATCAACTTTCACGCAGTGAAAACAACATATTCGGAATCAACATCGGAAATCGAGTCGAATGATGTACTTTTTTATTCTATTCGATGATATTAATCTTTTTTGGATTTTAGCGTCCAAAAATTACTGAGATTTTCATCAAAAAATGAAAATGAACGAAAAAATTCGAAATATATATCATTCGACTCGATTCTCTATCGAATGATGCATAAAAAGACATGAATTATTATTAACGCAAACTCTGCTTTTCGTGCATCGTACATCACTTTTGTCGCTTAAACATACCTATTTTCGGGTATTTAACTTATATTCTATTTACCTAACTTTCATTAAAATGACTTCTGCAAAGTGGCTGTGACAGTTTCATTAAAAAGTTTTGATGGCACAAGAAATTCATTAAAAGTTTTAAAGAAAATGCAGAGCCACCGAACACACAAGAGGTTTCGTTAATATTTTAATGAACTTCCTTTTAATGAAAGTTTTTTTAAAATGAAAAATTTTTTAATGAAACTTGATATCCCATTTTTCCACCTATTCCGCCACTCGTATTTCAATGTATTCTAGTCCATCTTGTAAAGAATTTTATTCTCTACAAGATGTGATAAGAATCACTGTGAGCTATATAAGTTTGACATCAAAATAAGCGTTTTACTGAAAAAAACTCGTTACTGATTTTTTTTCTAATTCTACATTCTTTGATTTTTTTATGTAACAAAAACTATTTTTCGTGTCAACATCTACAAGTGACCTCGTACTAGTCAAAGATAGTGTTTTAAAGGCGCATTTATTATCATAATAGTTTCACAAGGCTAGGGGTAATGTAAAAATTTGAGGAGACTATAACAAATTCTAGTTTCTTACCAGTCTACAGTACCATAAAACTGCTGTAAATAAGGATGAACTTGCAAATGATCTGGTAATTGTATTAATTTGTTTCCAACAATTTCATCTGGTGTTAATCCTTTATTCATAAATCTAACAGTTTGATCATGCACGAATTGAATTCCATCTCGATAATTGGTAATAACTTCATGAATATAGTCTTCTCCAGATATGGGTTTTGTATGAGATGGAATTAAATATTCTGGTCGTAAATTTCGCATTAAATCAAGAGAAGAAGCCCATTGAATAGCATTTCTTGTGGTTGTTCCTCTAATTGCATAAATATTTGGAAATGATTTATAAATATTATCAGCAGCAAATAAAACTTTTTCTTTCGGCATATGAATGACTATTTGATCATCTGTTTCTCCTGGTGCATGATATAGAACAAATTCTCGTCCGGCTATGGTCAAAGCCCACTTATCTGTGTTAAATGTATCAGTTGGATATAAAAGTGCTCGGGTATTATTTCTTTTAAAATTCAAATATAAACCGATTCCACTATTAATATGACCATCAGCTTCTGTTAAATATGTTCCAAATTGCCTTGCTGATCTTTGAAAATTAATTGATTGAACTACACTCATTGCAGTATCGATAATTTTTCTCGTCGTTGAATGCGAATAAACTTTGACATTTTTCACATTATCACCTGCTAATACTTCAGCACCAAATACATGATCAGCATGATTATGAGTATAAATAATTGCAACAACAGGTTTTGATGAAATTGCTTGAAAATCTTTATGAAGTTCAATAGCTCCTTCACGAGATTCTAATGTATCAATTATAATATTTCCATCAATTCCTTCAACTAATATACTATTAGCTATGCCATATCCAATAGCACAATGAATTCCCGGAATAACGGTTATAACTATAAAAACAAAGGACAGAATGTATTAATTATCATACACACAAGAGTCTGATTTAAAAATACTTTGCTTATTAAACTCTTCTGTATGGTTCATCAGGGCTTCGGGCGCTCCAATGATCGAATTATTCTTACTACAACCATAATCATTGATTGGATTGCAATATTCAAATTCTTGAGTATAAATTCTCGATATTCCAGTTACCAGACAGATGGCAAAGAAAAAAGTAAACATGGTTGAACGTTGAACTAAAAAACACGCAGAAATCTATTCATATTTTCATAATATATCATCTTAATTGTTTCATTTAATTCATTGAACTGACTTCAAGAATAACTTTATATGACTATATTAGCTAAAATTAGGAGTGGGACAGTTCCAGTTCAGTTCTTTTGAACGCAAACTGGTAAAAGTTTTTTTCAAAAAGTAAAAATTAAAATAAAACCGATGAACCTACTTACATTGACTTTGTGTAATGCGCCGGAGGTAAATAGTGTGTTTAGCTGACTAAATCAGGTCAACATGACTAGCTACATCGGTTTTATTTTATTTTGAATTGTTGACAAGAACTGGTAACCAGTTCTTTCAACCAGTTCTTAGGAACTGGAACGGTTCCTACTGAAAGGATGAATATACTCCACACTATTAATTCGATTTATTTTCTAATTTATAAAAAATCGACACTGAAAATTGGACATCGCTTATGAAATCTGACGTTCAAAATAGTTCGAAAAATCTTCTTGATTCTTCAAGTAATAGAAAATGTTTCCTAATTTTCTCTAGAATTGAAGAAGAATCGACTGATTTTACAGAAAGTCAAACTGATTTTTTAAAAACAGTATTTGATTTTCTCTACAAGTAAAATTAATTTTTGGAAAATCAACTTTATTTTCTGTGAGTTTGAAGGGAACTTGCGGGCATTTTCTAGTCAAACGAGAATATGTAAAGAGAGTAAGTGCTGTAATGGACACAGAAGTTTTTTGATTGTTTCAGTCAATCTCTAATTGATGGGACACCTAAATTCCTCTGTTTAACGTCTCAGTCACATGCTCTGAAGAGTGCTGCCCTACATCAATACATTGTTAATGTTTATTTCACATTTACATAACGTTTCTCTTCTAAACGAAAGAAACATGCAGTAAAGGAAATTTTAACGACATGTCATTTAGTCCGTCAGTTTGATTCTCTTGTTCACGATTCATATTTTGAAAATATAAGCGCGTTATGACAAAATTTTTCATTGAAAAAAAGAGAGCTTAACTGATTAATCCCTTAATATGCCCTTTCCTTCTTTAAATGACGCACATAATCGTTCTGCATATCATCGGAATAAAAAAAATAAAGTTTGTTTTGAGTTGTTGGAAAGTGCTTTTTCGTATTCAGCACATTCGATAACCGAGAAGATTTTCTATTCTTGACGAGCGGTACTTCCAAAAGTTTAGGAAAAATTTTGAATACTGAATCACATATGTTTAAACAAAAATAAAAAATCTTCCTCGCTATCGAGTGTGCTGAATATGAAAAAGCACTTTTCAGCAACTCACCGACGATTCAAACATATGTAGGAGGGTGAGGATGAAGAACTAAGAGCCGCTCTTCGTACTATAGTATTTGCATTGAATGTACTTCATAATCATGGAAACGTATGCTTCCGAAAAACGTAGATAACTTTTGTGAGAAAGACGACACACTCACCTCTAACCTTCGCTATTTCACTTATTTTGCGCCCTTTTCACTCCCCACATATTTTCAAGCAAAACTAATAACATATTTGAGATCACCAGACAAAACTGGGTCATTTCTTTCATTAAATAATCAATACGTAGTATTTACGATATTCAGAGCGCAAAATCTCAGAAATCGAATTCGCGTTGCCCGTACTCAAAGGCATCGGAATTCGTTTAGTACATATATACATACCAGACTTTTTTATCACACATTTTGTATCTGAAAGTATTCTACAATACCATTACTCATTTAAGAAGACCTCCTCTACTCCATTACATACTCAAAAACCTTATCACGGACGGTACAGATATGTTCAGACATTCGACTTAAATCGAAATTTTGTCTTTTCTTTCTCTTGAGCATAATAAAGGAAGTACATAATGAACGATACTGTACGTTTTTTCTATTTTTCTTGTGCTTCTTTAGATACCTAGGGCTAATGTTTTGTTTTTAAAAGTGTTTTGTTCTGACAGAAAATTGAAGAGACAGAACTAATTAGTTTAATTAATTCTTATTCGTTGAGCTTTATCAAAGCATCGTTTCACTGTCCCCAGGATATGTTTTTTAGACTCCATGTAAAGAGCAATCCGAAAAAAAAATTATAACGAGAAGGACACTGAACAACAGTAAAAATCGTTCTAATTTTTGAATTTCCTTAAGCCCCTCCCCTCCCACACACAGCAAAATAAATTTTTGTCCAAAAAAAAATTGATTTTGCGATTTATATATGCTTCAAGAGCCCAAAGTGTCCTCTTTCCAATGCACTAATTTTTATGGCTTGAAAGATGGCTTTTGATGGTTTTCTAAAAGCCTCCGATTCTAAAATAATTAGTTTTTTATTGAAATATTACCGCATATGCAAAAATACATGTCGCACATGCGCACATGTCTTCTGCATACGCAAATACCTACGGTGAACTATTACTGTATTTCTTTCTGTTAATTATTATTATACTTCTTTCCTTCTTCGCTTTTCATTTCGGAAACTTTTACAGTTCCCCTAAGCTAAACTTAAATTGAAAAATCCATTCACGTCACGACATAAAAAAAAAACATTTCACTATTTTTTGAAACCAATCTGAAATTTGTAGCTCGAAAAATGGCGAAGATATCTTGGAAGTACGAAACGATATAGTAGTGAAAAGAGATTTTGAGAAAAATGTGAAACAAGTTTACGAAATGAAAAGCGAAGAAGGAAAGAAGTATA
>CAJNOQ010008879.1:0-10770 GCA_905250885.1 Didymodactylos carnosus | reverse complement strand
GCGATGATGTTAGACGATATTCTAGGGAATGAGTCCTATGCAACCATAAAACGTCGCGCAATGGATAGAGAAGGATGGAGGAAATGGATGCCTCGAACCTGCCCTAGGGCAGAACACTAGTGATGATATTCAATCACATTGAATTATATAAGACTAAAAAAACCTGAGCAACGCTCATTTTTTCTAAATTCAAGATATATTTATTTTCTCTCGCCCTACATGACTAATCTTTTTTTCTCCACATCAGAAATTGAAATATTCACTCATTCTGTCGTCAACAAGACAAAAAAGCATAGCAATTTTGTATCCTACATCCGACGGTCATCTGTTCAGTATGTCGGTGTATTGACTGAACAGGAACTTTTTTCGTCGAATTCACTGGCTTGTATCAGAGAAATAAAATTTTTTTTCTTTCTTGCATATATTAACGAACAACTACAAAGGCACTCCGCTTTGAGACGAAAGTCAAAAATCATGACATAATCGGTATGTATTTCTTTATATTTTCTGATGTTTTCTTCTAACTAAGATATAAGAACTATGCTACTACTACTATCGCTTGCATAATTTTTATACTTCTAATTGTTTCATCTTAAGCTCAATCGATGTTTGACTTTTTGGCTCAGGATTTTACCTTAAGTAGAGGCAACATGTATAGGAAGATTCCCAAATATAGGCATAAAAATAATCCCTTAGCTACCAAAAGCTCCAGTTTTCCAAGTTCTATAAAACCCATGGAACAGGCAAACTTGGTTCTACTTGGTAAAAGATTTCGAAAAAAAATCTCGGAAAATTTAATTTAACTCTTTATTCTGAAGAAAAGATCTCGGAATAAACGAGAGATCCGTCCTAAACGGCAATATATTGAACTAAAACAAAAAAATTAATTTCATGCACGTTAAAATGGTTCAACAATAAAATAAGCCTGCTTACGGACAAAAAACTTTTTGCACATTCAACCGACCATTTTCGGAAATTTCATGAAAATTTCAAAATTCAGTATGAAGAGCTGATTCTTGCGTAGTTCAATGGACAGCATCAAGGTAAATATTCAAGAAAGTTTTCATTGTTACCAAACGAGCTTTCGGTGCAAATTTTCCCACTTTTATTTTCGTTTTTTGTTGTAGATCCAAATCTAGTAAGATTTGTTTAAGATCTTTCACAAATGTAAGCAAAATCTTACTAAGATCTTAGAAAGATTCGAGTAAGTTTTTCGCTGGGGAAAATGTTTTTTTCCCACTTGAGGGAAAAAACTAACCGAGAAATCACGCATAAACGTATTTTACATTAGAAATGGACCGTTTTAACGCACGAGATCTTCGAAATAATCTACTCTACCTGCTGATATTAATTGCACAGCGAGAATTGTGCTAGTTCTTGACTCATGACTTTGACGTCTTCCCGTCCTCATCATTTAATTGAGAAAAATAGTTAAACCACGAACTGCTGATCAATCGTATTTTTATGCAAAAATACTTTCTTCGAGCGAAAGCACAGGCAGGAAGAAGCTTCAAAAAATGCACTTTAGGCATAAAATCCCGATACGAAAAAAAAGTGAAAATTTTCACCGAAAGCTCACTTGGTAACAATGAAAACTGTCTTGAATATTTAGCTTGATGCCGTCTATTGATCTACACAAGAATCAACTCCTCACATTGAATTTTCAAATTTCGGAAAATGGGGCAGACAATCTGACAAAGTTTAAGAAATTTCTTTTTCAGTGAGATAATATGTGCATCCCGAAAGAGCCGTAGGACATACACTTGAAAATGTGGTCTACAGAGTGAGACAATTGGAAGCAAATATAAACGAGAGATCCATCTGTGGCTTAATCAAAAATATATTGAACTGAAAGAAAAAAATTAATTTCATGCACTTTAAAATGGTTTAACAATAAAATAAGCCTCCTCACGGCGGAAAGAGACAGCTTCTCTACTTTTTTTACTCATCTCTGGGTGAGTTATACGCAATCTGTCGAAACTACTCGTTTTTCGGAGTATTCTGTACAGGATCTTCTAAAGCAGTTAACTCTACAAGTCAAATTTGTGCAGCAGTGCAAGTGGTACTTGTGCTGCCACTTGTGCTGTTTTTATGATTCGCTTGCTCGCTTTGAGCATTTAGTGCAACACAATTATTATTCATTACATCATTAGTCGTATGATTATTGTTCATAATTCATCACTGAACAACTCCTAAACAATAGAAATGTAGCAAATAACATATCTTTGTTCTCATATACACAAATCATCTGGTCACATTGACGAAGGAATCTTCAAAATCTCGTGCTTCAACACTTTAGTCTTGAGATTATTCGATCAGTTGTGAGACACTAAAGAGAATAACATTTATATTAACAAGGAAAACAATCACGAATCAAGTCAACAAGTACCGCAATAGTGAAGAAAGTACGTCTTGAGAACAATGCATAGAAATGATTTCCACCTCCCACAATTGTCTACAGTCGCTCGTTTTGCACAATTGAAAAATCTTGTTTCTATTCTATCCAGATTAGATTTTTCTAGAACAATCAGAAAACCTTCTTTTTCTATCTTTTTCAACGTCAAATCCTTGTCTGAAAAACAAAATCTTCAAGTTAGACGAACATTTGGTAGACATTATCTTAAATGACGATATAAAACTTGTTTCATCTGAACTTAATTCTTACACTGATTTCGTTTTGCTTTGTTCTATCCAAACAGACAATCTAATTTGTAATGCCATAGTGAACTAAGATCTTTGCCAGTCGTTTATTTTTGTTATCTAAATTAGCAAAAAAAAATGAAATATTGAGTTTCGTTGAAATAGTCCGATGTGAATCTCGCTTTCACTTGTTTGACACGTTGATTGAGATCGGCGAGTGAAGCCGTTGAAGATGAAGGCGAATGTATTTATTTTAATCGTTGTAGAACAGAATCGAACGCAGTTGCGTGAGGAACCCGAGTAACGTCATATTTTCCGTTAACATAACCAAGATCTTTCAAAGTTGAATATTGATCTTTCTTTGTTCAAAAAGTTCATGTAAGACGAAAAGCAAACGACAGATATATCAACTTTATCATGTTTTATCGAAGTTAAATGAAAAAAGATAACATAAAATGAAACATAAAAAATACACGATCATCTATTCTATGGAACATGAACAGTTTGAGTTGGTAATTTATTGATATTGTTCAGGAAAAAAAAGTCTGTTCGATAATGTCCATTTTTTTCCATTTTGCTTATCATCAAATTGAACAAGCCATTTACCTTCGGTATTCGATCTGATCAATTTTCCCGGATATAACTACAAGGCACAAAGTAAACAATACGATCACCAGTGATCAAAATTGAGTTACCAACCTGAATATCATCGAATAGCACCATCACTTTATCATTAATTTGAAAAGCTTTTCGAGTGTTTGTTTGTTGACGGCTGTTTGAATTAAGAGATATTTATATCTATGATAAAGGCGAGGAAAAGAATTTAATCGATACATATTTATTATTGTTCATAATTGCACAGACTTGTGAAAATACCGGTTGAAAAATCGAAAAGTTATCCGAATCAAGACAATACATGTCTTGTGATTCAAGAAACTCGTTTATATTGTAATCTTCTGTAGTTTGATGTGTTTTGGCATATATCTTTATTTCTCTATCTAAATGAAATTCTACATTTGATATTTTCTTTTCTTGAAGATATGTTAATAGCTGATCTCCATTAATTTTAAATTCATTTCCAATATCTTGAAGAAGTTTGAATAGAAATTGATATTTATCCGATAATTCAATCATGTCGCTTTCATAAATTATATCAATTGTTCTTGTGTTAATCGTTGTCGAGCGGTGACGAATAGATCACGAATTAATAAACGTTGTTCACGAATTTGTTTTTTCTTCGTTCGTTTTAATTCATTTTCTTCGCATTTTTTAACTTTTGATTTTAGATCGGTGTTTTCACATTGAATTGTTTCAATTATTTGTCCAAATTTGTTTATTTTTACCTAGAAATATGCGGAGAAAAAACACATAGTAATTGAGAAAGAATAAACTTACTGTGACCTGTCGAAAGACTGTCGACATAATTTCAAAACCAGATTTGATAAATTCCATAAGCTCAATAAAAGCTTGATCTAATTGTTTGATAATGAACGATGCTTTCAACCATTTCTCTTTCCATGTATCGAGATTGTTTTTTGTTTGATTGAAGATTATTTTAATTTGAGAATCGTATATTGAATCATCCTTTTCATATAAATCACGATCCAAATATTCAAGTAATTGATCGAATAACTTTTATAAATGCTCAGCTTGTTCATCTTTTTGTGCATCAAGAATCGCCATTAGATATATTTCACTCAGTATTTTTTTCACTCGACTGCTAATGCAAGGTAAACCATTTTCAATCATTAGAAAATTTGGTGCTTGCTCCGCGCTGAACCAAAGTGGATGAAAATTGGGCGCCAAATGCAAAATTTATCGGTGAATCCGACAGCAGGTTCCTTATAATTACATCTTCACTTCTTTTTTGGTGTCGACATAATCGCCTTTTTTTCAACCAATGAGAAAAATAAAATTTAGGCAAAAACCACGTTGATTATGTCGACACCAAAAAAGAAGTGAAGATGTAATTATAAGGAACCCGCTGTCGGATTCACCGATAAATTTTGCATTTGGCGCCCAATTTTCATCCACTTTGGTTCAGCGCGGAGCAAGCGCCAAATTTTCTAATGTACATTCTATTTACAGTTGTGATGTTATTGAGACTAATTCTGCGGATATATTTTTGCAATTTGTGAAACTAAATTCTCAAATGGTCTGTCTCCGAATTTTTGACGCCACATAAACTCTGTTAAATGTGTGTCTAATAGCGTTTTGTGTATTCCCATCATTGATTTCTTTCTCATTTTTGCCACCATCCACATATTTTCCACATTTTTAGTATGCGTATATACGCGTTGAAAAATTAAGAAAAGGAATAGAAACAAAATAAGAAATTAAACAAGGCAAAGATAACACCTAAAGTTGGATCGACAAAATGGAGTGAATGGCTCACGGTAAGATGCATTCCCAAATATATGGACGTCAACGAAGTGTGTGGTTACTTGCTTCGATATTTATTCTTTCGATGCTCGACTGTACATCATCTCTTGTCTTTTTCGGTTACATGAAACGACTTAAACGAAGCATTAACATCTGTAATTCCAACATTGCTAGTGTTAGCTCAAGGTGTCGGAGGTGAAACAATTTGTATTAACACTCCGGTTTGGATTTGTTTCCGAGACTCGATGTTTTTTTTAAAAGATGCGCTGCGAAATTCTCTACAAAATCATATCTAAACTATAATTTTAGAAATTCAATCAAGGAAACTAAGCCAATTAGATGAAAGTCGAAAAAAATGTAAACTTTCTAAAATCAAAGAATCTCTTGTGTTAACGTTTCGAAAGTAAGAAGAACTAAATTAGCCATTTTGTAGCCCTGACTTCACTCTATCTCCTAGCTACACTTCAAATTTTTTCACGTCAAAAGCCACAGCGAAATAATAGTTTTTCTATCGGCTGTCATGCATTTTTTCATTAATTTTTTAAATTTTGGGTATAGTAGCGCTTTCAGTAAAAGCCTCATAACTCCATCAAAATAAGTGTTGAAGCATCTTTTAAAAAAAACATCGAGTCTCGGAAACAAATCCAAACCAAGTTATAAGTAAAATACTGAGATCGCCATTTATTATGGGCTACCCGATACTGTAAGCAAAAGTTTAGAAAACATATAAAGGTTCTATGAGAAACTCAAATGGTTGAAAAAGGACAGGGACGTGTCGACTGACATACTGTGGCTTGGTTTCTCTGCGTACTCACTCCCATTTTTTGCTTGGATTTTTCCGTTCTGTCCCTTTCTTCCAGTCACAAACGGTTTTATTTTTCAGAAAATTCAGAGCTGATATTAGACATGATACATCGATGACATTTTATTTCCCGTAAAAATTTATTCTCTTTCACAAAAGAAACGGATCTAATGTTTTATGTTAAAAAATATTTCAAAAAAGAAAGTCAGATAATATGTACAAATCGGACCTCGTTTTTTCGCTTTTTTATGATGATGTTTTTTATTGGATCGGTTTCCAAAAAAGAAAAAACCATGGAATGAGTCACATCTTTCAGCGACAGCGAATAAAAAATAAAACTGTAAAACATGGATGCTTACTGATAACACCGTTTATTAAACGATTTCCAACGAATGCGATGAATGATTACTGCTGAAAAGGTTCAATTTTATTAAATAAATGTAATTTTTTCTTCTTGCTTATTTTAATTTAATTTTATCTCTATAATCCGTTCCATGTATATATCAAGGATAATCTCTGTTATGGGAAGAATAATATGTTTTTTGATATTTTGCTTAATTTTATATAACTAAAATGTAGCATCAAAGCATAAGCCAAAAAAAACGTGATTGAGGAGAAGAGGAAACGAATATTTGAACTACACAACCAAGTAAAAATGTTTATTGTTGTTCTTTCGAGTCTCATGTCAAACAATACGACTGACATGGTTTTCGATCAATGAATAAGCCAAAAACATTGATGAATAAATACATTGGTATAGTTCCTAATAACAATCCTAATTGAGCAGTTCCACCAAAATAAAACATGCCTTTATCTCCTGTCCACTCTATTTTAATACGATTCCCACTTGTAATTCGTAAGAACCCACTTGTCAAAGACATTAGAAACCAAACTGAAATAATAATTAAACCTCCGTGCACTGTATCCGCCCACCATGGACACGGACTTTGCCGCGCAATTACGAAAATGAAGGAAGATAGTAGACCGATGAGTATCATTCCAGCAATAGTCATATAGGTAGATATGGTTGTCCATCGTAGACTCAGCAATAAGGAAAGCAGATAGGCCATCGGAATGACAAGACTCCAATAATAAAATGCTTTCTGACTATAAGGCAGCAAAGCATACGTGCTCAACGATGGTAAACATCCGAATGATATTGTCGAAACGAAAACATTCACAGATAAGAGAATTGTCAACACCTTTCGGTTCATGTATTCGTCAGACTTTGAAGATTTTTGCGGCTCGACTATCGAAACCATAGGCATGTTCTCTTCGGTGATAACATGCGTAGTCGATAGAACTTTTTCGTGAACATCCTACAATCAAACCTAATCGATTACAAAATGCTCGTTCTTATTATTCAAATCTCCCAGAAAAATCAGCTTATGGCTTGTTGTTTTTATAAAGTTTTATGGGTCTGAGGGACGATTAAATTTTGAAATGGCCAATTATTATCTTTTTTCGACACTCATTTGACTGCTGCAAAGAATTTTTTCTGCTACAGATATTTCTGACGCTAACACAAATATCTCGTAAAGAAAACTTCGATACTCGTCTCCTGATGAATGTTGTTTTTACTATAAAAGAGAAGATTAGTCTTCTTTTTGTGTCATATATCGGTTTGGGTAGATCATGAACTGAACTTCTTCGATTTAGCAACATCTTTTTAAATCGAGATATGAGATTTTCAATTTTCGTTTCCTTACGGATGTTTTACAGGATCGAAAATTAACGAAAACGTAAATGCTTATGAGAGTCATCAATTCACGACTGCGACTTATTTCAATAGTTCATCTCGTTTCCGATTTTTTTTGTTTTGACGTTCATTTCGGCATGATCATTGCTTTTTTTTCAGGATAACTACTCGTAGCTTTGAGACCTCAATGGTAACATATTAAAATACAAACCATTTGAGCAGCGTCAGCCAATGCAATGACATTTGTCCATCTGAGAAGAACAAAGGCAATGAGCGATGCCGTAATGATACCCGCGATGCAAAGCATAAAAATGCGAACACTAAATCGAGGCTGAGTGAATCTGGCTTCTGGAATAGTACTATTACTAGTGTTAATACAAATTGTTTCACCTCCGACACCTTGAGCTAACACTAGCAATGTTGGAATTACAGATGTTAATGCTTCGCCTAAGAAAACCGCGCTCAAGTACTGTGCACGAAGTCGTTTCATGTAATCGAAAAAGACAAGAGATGATGTACAGTCGAGCATCGAAAGAATAAATATCGAAGCAAGTAACCACACACTTCGTTGACGTCCAAATAAAAATATTGTTTGTTGCCAAGACAAAGCCACGATAAAACATGCAACAATTCCAACAATGATTATCATGTAAATGTAAGGAATCTCGGAAAACTTTTTCCCTTGTCGCCAACGCAACACTATAACAACTGCAGGAACAATATTAGCTGCACAGACGCACATAGCTGCTGTTGACGGCAGAGTCCATCTCTCCGGAGTAAATGGCACAATAAGAGGAAGTTCGACGAATAATCCTTGCATGTCGATCCATGCGCTCAAGTTCATAATAGCTACTAATACATAACATGCTATTCGAGCCCACCCTAAGGAGTGAATCCTACAAGTAATTCAATGAAATTGTCACGGTGACTTTCTGTTCAAATTTTTAATTCTTTAAATCTGAATAATCGATACATTTGAAAAAGAGATTTCTTCAGAACATAATTTGCTTTTGTTTTACACGTAAGAAAAACGTCCGTACTGTGCATAATATGTCTATCCGACAGTAAAATATTCTTGCTTATATGTTCTAAAGTTCGTTATAAAACTGGTAAAACAGCTATCGTTTCCGGATCTTCTGTTTTATTGGAGAACATTCTAACAAAATTTTCTCTCCAGTTTATCGTCAAACAAATTGGACACGTTTTAGCTTTTCACAATACATCTGATCAAAATCTCGACTTACTCTGGCGTATGTTGAATAACACCGTGATGAAGTTCCTTTTCTGTGTCATTTTCATCAAATTGTGTATTGGAAATTGTGCGACTCATAAACAAATAGATTGCTACTTCTCTGCTCTTGATTTTTATTTTTTTGTCTTACTTTACCCAGAACGAGTCGTGTGACACCTGAAAAAAAGAATCAAACGACCGATAAGAGAAGCCACAGTGATAACAACGATCGAGTCACAAAATTATGCAAATATATACTCAAGTGGATAAAACTCTTTCACATTTTGTCTTTGTCCTTGCTCAAGAGTGTCGACTGAATAAGTCAATTTTATTTGAAGAGTGTCAAATATCCACTTTCCCAATCGCCTTCCGTTTCATTTGCGTTTCTAAGGTTTATTTCGACGTTGATGACAAAAACCAGATCGACGGTCGTTATGCACATTGAGAATTTAACTGAGCATGATACCCTTCCACATAATTGTTCATACATGGTGTCACATCAACCAAATCAAAATGATTCCAAAAATCTGCCTCAAATCGTGGATTTCAGCATATGTTTTTAAAATGCAATCTTTTAAAAATTTTGGACTAATGTTACTACTATTTTCGACTATATTGAAAAATGCTTCATAAATTCTACTAGAAGGTTTCAGTAATAATGCAAGAATATTTGCTACTTCTCGTTGTGTTTCTTCTTTGTCCAGTTTCACTAAATTACATTTTTTAGCTTTTTTCCATATATTTTAAGCAAAATTAAACTGGCAATCTTTAAAACAGCTGTTGAAATATTTTGGACAATGAAGTCAATGCGGCCATTTCAAAGCCGATTGTAGCTTCAATGAAATATTATTTTGTTGGGCATATGTTGTTAGTGTATTTAATAGTATCTGATATGACAATACTTCTTTATTAGTTAATGCAGTATAAACCGCTAACTTCATGTTAAAATAATTTTGGTGACATTCTAAATGTACCATCTGCATTCCAATGTGGGATAGCACTAGGAACTTGTAATGATGCCGGTGATAAACGTTTACGTTGTGTTACTAGACCAGATAATGCCATCACAAAATTATGTCTCAGAGCTTTTCATTTCATTAACTAGATTAGTGTCTTAAATAATTAATTTTTCTCTTCTCACCCTCTTCTGAGCCAGATCGGATGTTAATGTTTGCTAGTTCTGAATAATTTGATATTTTAAAATCGTGTGATACTTCTCTCATTGAAGGTACATTTAAAGTATGCGTGCAAGTAAATATTTCTTGATTTTCGTCGGAAATCTCAGTTGAGTGAAGTAAAAATAAATATTTATATGTTTAGGTTGTCCTTGAGATTTTTTTATCGATTCTATTTTGTACATAGTATCGATTACGGACATGCTGTACCAGTTGTTCATCACACAGTCATAAAACTACTATCGGAATTTTTAAAGAAGGCAGGTGGAAGAAAAACTTATAACCTTTGAATGGAAAGTCATAGCGACCTACAGTTTTCACTATTTGAAAGAGAAGACCGGGGGACGTAAATGTGTGGAAAATTGATTGGTCCCGTAATCGACCAGTCAGGTGAGTACTTGGCGGACATTTTGAAATCGATATTCTGAAGGTATTTCCCATTCGCTTTAACTTGTAATGTCACCATTCGATAGAGAAATTTGTTCTCTTTCGATCTACACAAGACCGACCTTCGTAGCTTGTTTCATTCAGGAGCCATAAGCATTTTCCGAGGAGTCCTAATTTCGGCTATTTGACCTTGAAACACCGCAAAATAGGCCGACATGATGGTAATCGGCCACGCTGAGCCGAGTGGCGATGTTTATTTTCAGTTTCAAAGCGAGATAAAGTCACTATATTAAGATTTTCGAAATATCCACTCCACATACCACTTACGAGGGAACCTTTCGAAGTGATTAAAAGCTTTTTGATCGACATCTAGTGGGTTATAGGTTATCGACCATGCTGATTCCGAATATGAATATGGGAGCGGCCTTTATCGATTTCAAAATGTCCGCCAAGT